>JBBPJU010000116.1:0-40610 GCA_038088875.1 Austroboletus festivus | reverse complement strand
ATAGTTACTTGGTTTTCTGTCCCCTGTAAATAGTGTCTCCAGTCCTCCAGAGCATGAATGACTCTCAATAGTTCCTTGTCATAAATATCATAGTTTCATTCTGCAGGTAATAGGGTGGATGATCGATATGCACAGGGGTGAAGATCCCCGTTTACGTCTTTTTGCATGAGAATCCCTTCCATTGCTCCTATGGAAGCGTTGGTCATGACAAAGAAGGGTTTCCTTTGATCTGGAATAGATAGGACTGGTCGATTGAGGAAATGTTTTTTTAACATGAGGAAAGTGTCATTTTCTTTATTTGTCCATTGCCAAGGTTGATTTTTTATGGTAAGGGCTACTAAGGGTCAGCAGATGTCAGAAAATCCAGTGATGAATTTCCTGTAGAAGTTGCAAAATCCTAAGAAGGATCTCATTTCTTTTACTATAGTGGGTGGTAGCCATCCTTCTATGGCTTTTAGTTTGGTGGGATCCATAGATAGTTTGTCTTCTGAGATGATCATTCCCAGGTAGTCTACCTTTGACGCGTCAAACATGCATTTCTCTAGCTTGAAATATAGTTCATGTTCCATCATCCTCTGAAGTACTTTCTGAGTTTGTTCATCTTGTAGTTCTTGTAAGGGGGAATAAATGAGGAGGTCATCCATATAGATAATAAGCCATCCTTGAGCGATGTAGTCAGCAAAGATATCATCCATTAGAGCTTGGAACGTTGCTGAAGAGTTACACAGGCCAAAGAACATGACCATTGGTTTGAATAATCCGAATGGGGTGATGAAGGCAGCTTTCCATCGATCTTCTGATTTGATGAGGACATTATTATATCCCCATTGTACGTCCATTTTGGTGAAAATTTTGGACTCTTTTACTTTATTGACTAAGTCTGAGATGAGGGGTAGTGGATAGGTGTTTTTGACAGTATGGAAGTTTAGGTAGCAGTAGTCTTGGCATGGTCAGAGCTTTCCATCTTTTTTGTCAACAAAGAAGAATAGGGAGGCTTGGGGGGACTGGGAGGGTCATATTTTCCCTGCAGCTAGTTGTTCATCTAGAAATTTCTTGCATGCTTCACTTTCAGTGGGATTGAGGGGGTAGTTTTTAGCTCATTTCAGAGTGAAGGAGTCATCCAGGTCAATTTGGTGGTCATAGGGTCAAGAAGGTGGGACTTTGTGGATTGCTTCTTCTGAAAATACTTTTTCATATCATTTGAATTTCTTTGGGAGTTTTACCTCCTTTTTTCCTTCATTAATTGCTAATTTGGTAGATATGGTGGTTTTCCTGATTTCTTCGAAGTCTTCATCATCCCCACAATATTGAATTACTACTTCCTCGCTTGGATGGGTTAGGTTGCAAGAGAGATATTTGACCAAGTATCTCTGTGGCTCGGTACCATCTTTTCTTGGTGGGGTTCTTTCTGGGATGGATAGTTGTCCGGTTGCCCAGTTGATATCTGAGTTTACCTATTTTAACCAGGTCATTCCTAGTATGATGTCCGTTTTTCCACATCCAATGATAAGGAAGGTTCATTTTTCCTTTCTTCCTCCTATTTCTATTTCCACAGTTGTTTTATATCGTATTTCTCCTCCAGCATTCTTTGTTCTGTTGGCATTTATGGCGTTTCTAGGTGGTTTGAGTCGTTCCAAGGGGAATCCATGTCATTTGGCGAATGATAAGTCTATGAAGCAGTTTGTGGCTCCACAGTCTACTAAGGCTCGGGTTTTGATCGTGGTTCTTCCATCTAGGTCATGTACGAGAATTGGGATTTGGATTGCATTGGGATCTTTGGATACTAGTACAGACAGAAGTCTAGGAAGTCGTGACATGATAGCATGCCCCCTTCTTAAAAACCATTTACTTTGGCAATGCGAGCAATTATTTCTTTAGAAAATGTGGACTGGACTTCCACCTTGGCAACTGTTTCCTCTTTTCCTTCATCATCTACTTCCATTGGTGTATAGTCTTCATCATACACTTGTTTCAACACCCATAAAAGATTATCTTGATTAACCTTCTTTTCGCTAGTAAGTTTCTTTACGTATTCGTCGGCTACTCTGACTGGTTCCTCTTTAACTTCCCTGACTTTTTCTTGGAACATCGCTTGGATTCCTCAGTTATCCTTTTGTCCCTGATTCTGACCTTGAGGGTGATCCCTCAGGTGCTTCCTAGTTGAATAGCCAATATGATGACATATGAAACATCTGTTTTCTCAGATATGCTTGGCTTTTTCTACTGGGGTGAGTCTGATGGCATCTACATCTATAGTGTTTGGGTTGTGGCTTCTTCCTCCATTATTTCCTTCTTCAGAATAGGAGAGGCGATTTCCTCTGAGGTCTCTTTCTCTTTCAATTTGCCTCATCTATATGAATGACTTGTCAATCCAAGACTTTAGTGTGTCTGGTTCTCCTTGAAGTACTACAGGGTAGGAGATGTCGAAGTTTAATCCTTTGACAAACCATTCACATAGTGCTCCTTCGCTTTTCTCTTTAGCATTGGCAGCTTCAAGTTGGAAGTCTTGGATATATTCTTGGAGGTTTGCCATAGTAGATGGGCCTCGTTTCATATGCATCTGTGTAAGTTTTCTTCGGCTATCCTTGTAAGATTCTTCTGATATGAATGAGTTGGCGAAATCTGAGGCGAAATGTTTCCATTTATACTTGGTTTTCTCATCTTCTGTTTTATTATCGTAGGTGATATACCATCCTTCGGCATATATTCTTCCTCTCCCTTTGCTCATCTTGTTTAGGGCGGTTAAGATTTTCTTCTTTTCAGTGTTGTAGATATCTTCATTTAATGTGAAGAATGCAGTCATGGATAGGATCCACCATCTGGCATCTTCCACTTTTTCTGAGAAGTCTGCTGGGCATCCAGCTTGGAGTTCTTTTGCCGAGGACATTTCTTTCTTTGGTGGTACTGGTATTCCGAGGGTAAAATCTTCTTCAGTTTCTATCTGAATCAGTTCTGGTTCTGGGGTGGGTGGTCTGCTCTTGTGAGACTCTGGCTCCCTTCTTGAAGTATCTGGAGATACAGATGGTAGTTCAACAGGTATAGAAGATGGACTCCTTCAGGCAAAGACAGTCTTGATAGTAGGGATTGGAGGAACGGGTTCTGATGCAGAAGGACACCTACACATTGGCTGTTGACTGGTGAGGGGTGGATGAGATGTCCCAGGAGTTCTGCTTCTTCTGGAGATGTGAAGATGTCTTGTAGGAACTGGGGAGTTTCTGATGGCCGCAGCTTGGTTGTCTTGTGGGTGGGAGTCCAAATCAGAGTCCACTGGTACAGTAAATCTTCTGGAGGAAATCTTGCCTGTTGGTGGGTACCCTTCTTGATGATATAAGGGGTGATAGTTCAGCTAGATCTAATGTTATGCTTGACAAGTGTGACACCTAGTCTGACTTATATCACAGCATGCACTCGATAGTAGCATGAAGACTAATAGAGGTCCTGGTAAGGGTTCGCTGCAGTGACTCTTTCACACTGAGGAAACTAGACACCACACTTGTGATTGCATAGATCTAGCTGGGTTTACAAGTATAATCAGCTACTGTATTTATAGGGATTCCCTAAAGTATAGATCCTATATATGGAAGGGAAGAGGCACTGCAGATCAAGATCCACAAATGCTGCACCTCACATAAGGCAAAGAACAGAGTAGTCTGAGGATAAAGGAAATGAAAAAGGGGCAGTGATATTCGACATACTGGAGAGATAAGACAAGACAATGAGGCCTCCATCAGGAGAGCCAAAATAGTGGTACATTAACAGAGAGGTCATTGATAGAAGATCTGAAGGAGATCAATGACCTAAAATATCCCCAATACTGAGGTGGAAATAGGAACTTAGCTTTTGGATATCAAAGGAAAAATGATGGGGTCCGTCGTCCACTTTCCACCCACTACTCCATCCACTCATCAGCCTGAGGCCAGGCTGGTTCCTCCTCCAAGGGTGGATCCAATTCATTGATGTCATATCCATTCCCCATCCACAACCAACACGTGGTGCAATTACAGTCCTTTCTATGTTCTAGGTAATCTCGATCAGAGATCGTAACAGTTCCTCAGTTTTGTTCACCTTTTCCCTCTCTTTTCTCTTTTCTTTTCCCTTTCATTTATCTCTGGACTGTTCTTTCAGTCTTTTTATCCAGTTCTGATAGTCCCAACAATTTTCTGTTGAATGTCTGGCCCATCTGTGGTGTGTGCAGAATTTGTTGGAGTTTGTTTTTCCAGTGAACATGCTATCCTTCATGGTACCACTCTAGAGTCTGAGGCATGCCTCTTCAGCAAGAATCCATGTTTCAATGGCATCAAAAGTGAACTTTAACTCCTCCATTGTGTTGATGACAAAGGAGGTGAAGGCATCCCATTCTGGGGTATTTGGGAGGGAGTTTAGAAGTATGAAGGTGAAGATTTTAGTGTCCATACTATACTTCATTTTAGCAAGTCAGGATTCAAGTGTGTGGAGTGTGGCAATGTGGTCGGAGGCAGCAGACTTCCCATTCTAGGATGCAGAGAAGAGCTGTTGGAACTGAAAGAAAGCAGAGGTGAGATTGCTTTCTTGGTGGAGTTTTAGGAGTTCCTCAAAAAGTGTCCTTGCTGTTGTGTGGTATTCTGTTTTTAACAGGAGGGTGTCAGAGATGTGGTCTTGGATTATTCCATGGGCTTTCTCATCTTATTCATGCCATTTCTGGAGTTCCTTGGCAGTGGAAGTGGAGGTGGCGGAGATGGAAGAAGTGGCAGCTGGAGTGCTGGAAATGGAGCCAGAGGCTGTGGTGGAAGTGGTGGAGGCCTGCAGAGACAGGTCAGATTCTGTGATGACATCTAGAACCTTCTCACATCAGAGTTTCACTTAAATGCATATTTGTTACACTTGAGCTGGATAGGCTCAAGTGTAGCCCTTCTGAGGTCGGAAAGCAACAGGATGAAGCATCAGGGCAAAGGTGAAGACTGGCAGTAAGTGTGATAGGAGCTCAAGATGAGTGACAATGGGTGAGAAGCACTTAGGGATGAGGGTTGAAGCAATGGATATTGCCATAGCTCTGGTAAGGCAGAGGTTACTGCCATGGTACTGGTAGGAAGATGGCTAGTCAATGGATAGTCAGAATAGGGGGAAGCCATCAGTTCATGAGAAGATTGATGATATGACAAGGGAGGATATGACAGAGGAACATCATCAAGATTTGGATAAAGAGACTTTAGCAAAATAATGAGGGAGGTGAGCATCTGAGGAATATTACTGAAGTTTGACAAGTTTCAATGTAACAACTTGATTGGATGTCTGGGACTTAGCAGGTGACAAGGGTTATAAATGATCAATAGATTTATGGAGAAGATACAGATGGTGAGAAGGAAGTCAGATAGTCATGAAGGAATCAAGGAGATTATAGAAGGGAGGTCTAAGATGGGGAACTATGGTACAGATAGAGCTGCTATAAGTAATGATCAAGGAAGGTGGCTGTGCGGTACAGGAAAGGGAACAGGGTAAAGGGTACTGATGATGAGTCATGGTGACGAGTTATTAGAATGTCCAGGAATGTAATAGAATATTAAGAAAGTGCTGACTTAGCCAGAAGAATAGAAGGTGATCAGAGATCAAGAGCTAAGTCAGAAAGAATAGATAAGCCAAGATAATAATGGAATGAATGAGTCAGAAGGGTCAAGGGTTGAACCAAAATAAGAGATAAGGAATGACTTATCCATGACAAATGTACATCAAGTAATCAGATCAAAGGGGAGTCTTTGACAAAGAAGAATCTCATAAGCAAGAATGTCAAGAATTAGATGAGTCAGAGAAATGGAGCATATCCACATAGAAGGTAGAGAACTCATCTAAGAAACAATATAAGTAAGTCAAGGATAAAAGGTGGTCAAGGAAAAGAGTAGTCCATGTAGCACTCAGCTAGGTTCCAGGGATGAATCATAACAGTATTTTCCATATGGTGAAATTCGCAGGGCCAGTTAGGACTGGACAGGAGATGTCACACACTGCGTGGACTACCTGCAGAGGACAACCCCTTTTCCTCATAAAGGGGACAGACCATGGCTTAACGCCAACATCTCTACAGCAGCCTACGGAGGGAATCCCGATGGAAGACACCAGTTCTGGAATGGAGAGGCCACAGGAGCAACCTAGGGAGAGGTACTGGAACAAGAGGCACTGGTGCCTGGCTGGTGGAACATGCAAGCGCCACCCGTACCACTGGAGGAGACCACACTCACGCCTAAGTGGCCGACTGATCCTGCTTGGATGTGACGCATCCACGCCCAGATCCTGTAGTATGCACTCCAATCTATCCTTTCTATTTCTTATCTTTGGACACTATTCCCTTTCTATTTCTTATCTTTGGACACTATTCCCTTTACGATCGCATCCTTATACTGATGTGATCTTATCCATTCCTCCACCTTTCTTTACCTATGCCTACCTAGATATAATCCTTCACCCTGAGGACAGTCCTCCACCCATCTATGACCTCTCCTTATGGTCATATCGTTTTCCCATCCCCTATAAATATGACTGCCATGTACAGTAGTTTCCCTAACTAGATCTACATTTAATCTATGTGATATTTGGTTCTATGGCTCTCCCTATCAGTGAAGGTCACCACAAGACTTAAGCCTATCCCGGACTTCTATCAGTCTACTGTCTACTGTTGAGTGACAGCTGAACACTAGGGATTCTTTGTGTCTAAGATCTATACCCATAGATTGCATCACAGGAGGTTGGAACCAAAGTGTCAGAGGACATTATGGCTGGTCAGGGCAGAAGCGGAGGCGTGGGAAAGTTCGCTTATGTTGTGCTCGGGTGTGCTCAGATGCACTTGGAGAAGCAAAAAGAACTTTTTCAGATGAGATATTTTGTCAGTGGGCACTGATAGGGCTCATAACCTGTTGTGAAGCTAGCAAGGTGGATACAAGTCCTCAGGAGCAGTCCACAGAAGTAGAAAGCAACTGTATTTACCTAGCAAGGTGGACACAAGTCCTACAATACATTAGCTAGGTATACTTCTAAATAAAGAGACCCTTACCTCAGGAGCAGTCCATAGAAGTAGAAAGCAACTGAGGAAAAAGAGCAAAGTTGAAACCCAAAAACTATATAAGGGTGCGGAGATGTGAGTGAATAAGGCCCAATGAACTCCACTAAGCATCTCTTAACAATATAAGACTATGCTGGCAAATATCCAGTACAGTTCAGATGAAGTCTGGAAAGGATCCAGGAGCAATGCTCTGGAGTTGCCCAAAGAAGCAATGTGATGATTGGAGTTCACAGGATTTTGACACTTGGTTTATAACTGTATGCTTTAATTAGCTTCTGGATTCAGAAATACTCTGCCTCAACAGCATTCTGTATTATGGAAGCTGCCTCTCCATGACATTTCATCTGCCTAAGGCCCATTCAAGCCTTATATCCAGTAAGCCATCCTTCACTAAGCTTGAGATGCTCATCCTTAAATACACCAGCAAGGTTGGCAAATGCTGTCCATTTCTGGCAGATAAGCTCATCTGTCAGCAACAGATTGTCATCCATTGCCTTTGAGATCCAAAGGTTTAGCATGTCTATCACCTCTGGGTGTTGTGTCTGACAGATTCACTTTGCTGAATGGGCCAAGCCAGTGCTTGCATTGTATTCACCCTGCCATTTAACCTCATGTTTCAGCCAATTGCAAATTTTGGGCTATGAAAGATAAAGCCCAGGATTAACAGCATTTCAGTGTTTGGCAGTACATGATTGATTTTGTCTGTTGGTGTGATACCAATCAAGAACCTGAATTTGTTGCTCAAGAAGAGTATTTCCCTGTTTAACCATAGCCTGAGTTTTGGCTAGTGGTTTCATGCTAGGGTCTGTCAAGATTTAGGATGTGTTATGTCCATTAATTAAAAACATATATTTACACTTCACTAAAACAGTGGTCTTTTGCCCATCACTTGCTGCCAGCTTGGTTAGCTTGTGAACAATGGCCTTGTCATGTAAATTTAACCTCTGAAGAGCATCTCCATAATCTGAAGCTTTGTTGAGCTCATCAATGACATGCTCCTCATCCACTAAGTTTCCAACAGTGTCTAACCATTCTTCATCAGCCTCTGAGATCTGCTTATTAGCTTTTAAATCTGTCTCTAGAGCAACCTTTTGGATGTAAGTTTCATCCTGAAGCTTTTTTAATCCTGCTTTTAGAATATCAATAGGTTTCATGGCAACAAAGAAGAAATAATGCTTGTTTTGATGTGTTGACACCATGTTGAAAATATACTCATATACTATTTTAGTGCTTAATTCACAGCAACATATGGATTATCTCCTCTGAAACAGCTATGGGATATCGAGTATGGGATATGGCCAACAATTTCCTGCAAACCAACTTGGGAATTCCAGAAAGCCATGGGTTAAGACAGAGTATGGGTATCTAGGGTATAGGTTTAGACAGAGTTGACTGTATTGCTGATTGTTGCTTTGGTGCCTTTCCATTTTTCTCTGCTGACAGCATGCTCCAATTGTACCATAGTAGATTTCCTTCACTATATGTACTTTCTTGTACATGTAGCGTGACATGGCTAGACCCGGACAAGTCGCAAAAGTCGCTCGCTAAAAAAAACTCTGTGCGCTCCTTCCAGGCCCCCTCCTGCGGACTTTTTTGTGCAAACGGTGCGTGACGTCATGGTCGTTATGTGGTCAGCACACAGGTATCGGAATCAAACAATCCTGTTATCTCGCAACACACGAGGGTGATAAGATGACGAGGAGCACCGAACTGGGACGTACAAAAATGTGACCAGTCAAGAATGAGATTGTATGGGGCGCGAAAATTTTCTTTCTTGGATGGAGTCCCGAAATCCTGGACGCTCCAAAAATGGGGTAAACTTGTTCTTTTGGTACAGAGCCAGCCAACCAGGTCTCAGAAAACACTGAAAAGCGGCGTCAAAAGCATTACGTCACAAAGCTGCATGACAGGCTTTTTGTTCCTGTCGGATCCCGAGTACTTGAGTCTCGGGCCACAACTCCAGTCACCGTGGCGTATGATGGGATGTAGAGCCTATGTAAGGGACTCACCATTCCCCAATTGGACGAGTATGTGTACAACGAATGCTAGTGCGGGGATAAATGTGCAGATACGCCATATCTGCAGATCTCAGGTCCATGTTACCCTTTCCTATCAACCTCCCGACGGGCACAGGTAGACAAACTCTGCCCGGAAGGCCCTGTCGATGGCCATAAGACTATTTAATGGATTCGTGCTCAGAACGTGAGCTATCAATTTGTATCGGTATCTTTCCAGCACATTCCCATTCACTTCACTGATACTGAACATGCGCTCTTCGTCTGCGGACTTGGTGTCCCTCCAACAGTCGGACCTGGAACATGGTCTATTGTCACTACAATCCTCCTCCAGTTTTTGTTCACACCCTCCGCTCGAACACGGGTTAAGTCGTGCATGGAATCAGATTTGTGGGACAGCTAACTGTCCCTGTCATGCCGAATTTTCAACCCCTGTGTGTTCTATTATCAGGGTATTAGAATGCTTCACAAGTACCATACAGAGCGTCGCTGCCACCGATGGAGAAGATAATGGCACAAACCTCGAGAGGGTGAGCAAATCTCTTGCACACATCACACAGCGCTGAACATGTTGTGGATAGATCATACAATGCTATGCGGACGCACTGATGGCGGAAGCACATATGCACTGGTACAATGTACCTCCTACAATCAGCCCGATCTTGTCCCAGCTCAGGTCGTTGGCTTACCGAATTTGGCTTTATCACGAAGAACAAACACTGTTTGGAGCTTCTGTTCGTCCCGGACCCGTCTCTTCGGTGCGTTTTTAGAATGTGGGAGAGACGCATTGCATGATATTTAATGACCATATACAGAATACTGTTGATCTCCTGGTAGGGGAAAATCATGGCCCAAGCGAAGGGGTCGAGGATGTGAACAAAACTGGCTTGCCGCATTGGAACCTACTGATCAAGTCTGCAACAGGCGGCACAAGCTACGGAGACCGTGCACACGGATTATTACTTTAGTGATATGGCAACGACTTATCAATGTTTAACAATGATCCCTTGTGGATGGGCTAAAGAGGGTGACCCTGCAACATGCAGTACTCAAATTTCATGTGACAGCGTGCCAGAACACTTTGCCAACACGCATGGTATCAAAAATTTGAACAGAGATATCATGGTTCCCTGCCTGTGGGAGGGTGCCTTCAGGAGGTTAGACGTAATAATTTTGTTAGGCATATTCGGGAGCGCCATTTATGCCATGTTAGATGAAAGACGGGGCCTCCAGGTTAGCGAGGGCGTGGAGTCACTTTGTAGTATGGGAGAGAGTTGCCAATGAGTTGCTTTGTACCTATTAGTATGTTTTTGATCATGCTATTTACCTTGTCCAAACTGTCTAGATCTGATGGCGAGAAAGCCTAGCATGAATTGGTGAGCATTCAATCAAAAACGATGGATGGTAGTCAAACTATCAATGTAATCTGTATCACAGCTACATCCACTGGACTGTCCATGTGATCTCCTTGATTGTATGCATCAGAAAAACAACATGGGCAGCTAGTTCACCCTTGGGAATGAATTCTTTCAACGGGGTAAATAATAGCAATAAAATGCTGCAATGTTTAGACCAAAGCCGAGAGGATGACGCATCAACGTGAACTTTTAACCACATTGATCACGCTTGATCATCGACATCTGTGATATCACGTTCAACATTCACCAACAGTGCTGATGTTGCAAGACGCCAGAATAAACTGTCGATCACCTGCCATCAACATAGTTCTCCCTGGGTCATATCAAAGATGTCGCTGCGTTCACTATCTCGTTCCTTTCCAGGCCCTTTCTCCGGCCTCATTGGCTCTGCAATTCTGTATTTGAAGTCAGAAATACAATGAAAACAACTGGGAGAAGCGTTAGGTGAGGAAATTACTAGGACTATCCATGTAGGTACTCTGATCAGGCTGTCAAGCTTTCTCATTTCAGACTTCCCCTATTCACGCTTGACATGTGACTCACTCTTTTATTTCATATGTTTTCCGTCATACGATACTGTCAGCGGCGCCCGCATTACAAAGGCGCAGTCGCTCGCTATATTTACCAACGTTCCACGACATTCTATGGTACGATACGAGGTACAGGGTACTACTACTTATGACTTGTTTATAGTGTGACCGTTATTCGTCACACCCTAGTATATAGACTCGCTCGTAGAATACTTGTCTCCTTACGTTTGGAATATTTACTCGTCATCCCCTCACGGTGTGCTCACTCTTAGCGCATTGTCTCGGTTTGTGCATAACACAGGCACCCTTGCTACCGGAACACTCAACCACGATGGGGATGGCAACAACTGTGTCTGCCGTGGTGTGGGGCAAGGAAGCGGGCGACCGCTTTGCAGCGCAGGTCATGCAAGACATTACAACATGTTTTCTCATCCTTAGTGACTGGAACAGCGTACTGATTTAAGGCTATGAAGCTCCGAAGCTACTCCGAAGCTACTCCATCCCAGTAATCACAGGCTCCATTGTATGATCAAGGGCTCCGTCCCAAATGATCAGGTGCGCTGCGAGTCCTACTGAGCACCTCGGTCGAATACTTCCCATCCAGTCTGATCATCCCATCTGTCATACCTCCAACTGTACTACCCATTGGAGTTTTGTGCATGTCACTACAGGCGGAACACAAGTTGGGGCAGTCCATTTCACTAGTTTTTAGTTGTTACTTAGTAACAGCATCACTTTTCATCCAGTCATAGTGGTAATCAGAGATCGGCCCCTTTATCGAAAATGTCTTATTATTATAGTCACAAATTGAATTAGGCAGGTATACATGGGGGCCCGTTGAACAAGCCGCAAGGAGCGCCGAAATAGTATCATCGCACAAGTATTGGAATATTTTGTACCTATCTAAAAATCTTTGGCTGAGCTGTGAGTAGCCCATACTATGGCACATACATGGCATGGAACAAAGAGATCCCTTACAGTGATCGACTTGGAAGCTCGAAGGTAAGGAGGGCAGGTTACTTGGCCGACGATCGTACCATCAAGACTTTAAAACGGTATAGATTCCTCCGCTCGAGTCGGAGCGTCGTCTGACAAAGCAAACCTAGGCGAGAACTTGGTTATTCTAGTACGGCGAGTGGACTTTGACTTTTTGAATGGCGCCGACATCGAGGCGGTGCACCCTTCAGCTTTATGGAATCTGGATCAATTCCTTACAGTTATCGCATTATACTTATCTCCACCAAGATACGCACATAGATACATGTCAACATGAACGTCCATTTCCGAGAGGACCAGAATTCCACATGCACATCCTCAATACTCGGGACGGGGGTCACGACTCCGCCATGGTAGCCTGTAGCACCACCACCGCGCTCGCAGACCCCGCAATGACCATCGCAGCCCCAACGTCCCCCACCGTCCGCCGCATCGTTTCTAACCCCTGCCACAGGTTGATACGTCTCTGCCAACTTCCTCATCTCGGCATGATGGCTCTCGGTCACGAGCCTCCTCGAGCGGCCCGTCACGATCAGCACGCGTGACGCCGACGAGGTGTTTTCGTGAAGCGCCCGAGCGTGTCGGATTGCGGCTTGGATGGGCATAGGTGTATGTGCTTCGGAAAAGTGGACGCGCGCCCGGGCTTGTCGGAGGGCAACGTCAGTCACACTCAGGTTGGCAGGGTTGGGCGCGTCGACGGAGAGCGGGGTGGCGTAGCGTGACCAGACGATTCTATCGGCCGTTTCGGATTGGAAGCGAGTTTCAGTCGTCGGTCGGCTGTAGACCGTATCTGGGAACGCCATCGCCTGAATCGTCTAAGCGAACGAGCGTAAGAGTCGGCAAGGCATCAGCGAAAATCATACGCACTGACGTCGCCGACATGGGTACATTACGCCCGCCACTGCGTGGGCTCACTAGCGTCAACGGTGTCAACGCCCTCGAGCCACTCACACTTGTATCCACCACAATCCTATCCTTGTCATCCACGTGCACCGTTGGTACACTTTCCACCTCCACATTGACATCCACCACACCTTCCCTCTTGATCATCTTGACCACCGTCGCTGTTACCCTCGGATTCAAACACAGCTGCACCACAAACTCAAGTGCAAGCCGATCGTCGGGTCCACCGAAAAAGGGCCATGATGAATACGTGCGTAGGCCCGCTTGTGTCCATTCGGAGGCCCGTCCGATGGGGATGATGAGAATGGTAGTGGTGATGATGATCGTTCGTATCGATAAAGAGCGCTACGTCTTCTTTGCTTCGTGCAAACACGCCCCGCACGAACTGGGAATGAGTCATCGAGGGCGACATGTCAGTTTTGCTCCCCGAACCACCAAAAAGCACATCAAATGGGTTGTGCTCAGGCTTGGCAACCTTGGGGGTCACGACATTAGACGTACCCGGAGCATCCGTCATCAATGTAGTCGGCAGCAGCCACGGTAATAAAACGAGATGTGACGCATGTCTCTGCGCATGCTCAGCGACGCTATGCGAAAAGTCATCGTATGGCACGACAGACAATGACATCGTCGCCGCCAACCCGTTGAGCTCGCCAAACATGCGGTATATCCCAAGCGCGGGGTCCATTGGATCAAGCTGTCCGCCACCGACGACTTCATCATGGCGGACGTCCGATCCGAGAGCTCGATCAACTGGAGCGCTTCCACACTCACGTCGGGTATCTTGAGCCTGTCCATTGTCGTCGTTGTGGATATAACGCCTGACGAGGGATTGCGTGGTAGAAGGACGAGCTGTGTGAATGCCATGGCACTCGGAACCGACTCGAGTTTGTCGAGCACAACCGTAAAGTGGTGGCGCCAGGGATTTTCTTCCGTAGTAAAGGATGCCTCCTCGTCGGATAGCCCACTGTCATCGCCTTCTACGGGTGGCGAAGCTGCACCAACCCGAATGCGGCGTTCAGGAGGGTACAGTGCCGTCACCAGAGGGGTAGTGATTAACGTCAGCGTCAGCGCCTCGAGGACGAACATGGAAAAGACCCTCTGCGAAAGAATCCCTGCCTGAAGTCCCACGTTCAGGATGATAAGGTCGACAAGACTGCCATGAGACATGAGGGGACGAAATGGCAGGAATAGTCGGTAACGAACCCTTTACAACTCATTAACGCACCGATCGCGCTTGCCTCGCGCCAGCCATAGCCTGCAAGTCTGGACGCGATCGTGCATCCGCCAAACTTGCCAGTAAAGGAAAGACAGATAATAGCAATGGTAAAGGCCCAGGTGATCCCTGCAACAGAAGGTTAGCAAACACGTAAACTGAGCTTCTCTGGCACGCAGCTGACCATTATCGAGCAAGCCTAGATTCGTATTCAGGCCAGACAACGTAAAGTACTACGATCGCGTTGAACATGGCACCAAATGACGAGAACGAGACACGTACGAGCGGAAGAAAGACGATTGTGACCATGTCTTCAAGTTTCTCTGTCAAGGCAATCGCGAGGCCACCTTCCCGCGGAACCACGAGTCCTGCAAGGAATGCACCTACAAGCGAATCAGACGAACGCGGACATCATAACTGGACATTACATGCGCACCAAAGATGGCGTTTACGCCGATAACATCGGTGAAGAAGGCAGATGATCAAACGAGAATCATGACGACCGTCATGTAAAACATGGTGGGACCGTTCTCGATGCTACCCGTCATGTGTGCCAACCACCGCATGACGATCCTGACAGGCAGCAATAGAAATATGGTGAACGCGGTGCAGAGGAGCAAAATCCACAGCGCGGATAGGCCAGAGCCGGCATTGACAAGCGCAACGCTCAGGGCGAGCAACGTCCAGCCGACAATATCGTTGACAACCCCAGCCGTGAGAACAATGATACCGACGTGCGTATCGAGCAGCTTGAGTTCAGTTAGGACACGACAAAGAACGGGAAATGCGGTGATGGAGTAGGCGACGCCGGTGAACAGCATGAAGTGGGTAAAGTGGACCGAAGAACTAATGAAGTGGTGGTATAAGGGGATGGAGAGCAGGGAACCAAGACTAAAGGGGAGTGCGATACCGGCCAGGGATACGAGGACTGACATACGTGCATTACGCTTGATGACGCTGGTATCGATTTCAAGCCCGACGAGGAAAAGAAAGAGGCAAAGACCGATGTTAGCTACGAGCGACAGATAAGGGAGAGACACCGGGGGGAATATGTTTTCCGTAAACCCGGGTATTCTTCCGAATGCTGTTGGGCCTTGAGAGAAACGCGTTGAACAAAGAGAAGGGCAATGCTATTGATAAAACGCGAATACCTAGTAGGATGCCGCCCAGCACTTCAGCGATGACCTTTGGTTGTCTCATTCGGTGGAGGCCCAGGGAGAGCAACTGAGCCATTATAATGATAATGCCTGAATCGGGATCAAGAAAACGATGACAGGTCGAGGTGCGGGGGTGCCTACTGACTTGGATGATCCATAGTCGCAATGGCTCCGAGGTGGTGAACGCTACAGGGTTCGCCCCAGTGATAAGACCGCCCTTTCGGATGATGAGCTCGAGTATATGAGAGACAAACTTGACGACTAAACCTCTCCGGTTGCTTCTCGCTTCGTTTGGAGAAGAGCGAAGAGTGCAGCGACAGCCCAACAAAAGGTAGACATCGCAGAGATGCTGGTGGAACGGAGAACCTACTGCTCAGAGATGAACCTTTAAATAAGTAAGCTTTGCTGAACGGGTCGGGTATAGAATGTTGTAGAGAAGCTCACGCTACACCTCCAGTACCAGTACCAGTACCATCACTAGTACTGAATGGAGTACCTAGGCCTGGACTGGGGCCTAATAAGGAAGTTTGGCATGATGCCAAATTTAGCTTAATTTTATTGTCCTGATGTGACACATTGTCACTTTTTCAAGTAGAGCCCTTCATCAAGGATACCTTATCAATAACAAAATTGAATTAGGCAGCGAACGAGACTGGTATACATGGTGGCCCGCCGCAAGGAACGCCGAAATAGTATCATCGCCCAAGTATTGGAATAACTTGTACCTATTTAAAACTCTTTTGCTGAGCTGTGAGTAGTCCATACTATGGCGCATACATGGCATGGAACAGAGATCCCTTACAGTGATCGACCTGGAGGTAAGGAAGGCAGGTTACTTGGCCGACGGACGAGCGCTGGTAGCGCCTACTTCCGAATCTAAATGCCGAGAGGTAAACAAGGAAACAGCACAGATGTGCAAGGACCGACATTGTGGTACATCATTAAGTTTCAGTTTCTTGGCCGGGTTGGTGTCAACATCTGTGATTTTTACTGCGGGGGAAGAATCAGGTAGAGGTGCACGCTTGCCCCGATTTTTCTTTACATGGGTAAGGAAGGTGAAGAGGGAAAGAACCAGTAAGATACGTACAAACCTGTCCGCAAACTGCCTCTTCCTGATTGGCGCGCGCAGGACATCATGGTCATCGACGAGAAGGAGGGTAGCATTAGATTTGAGTCGCGATAAGAACGTGAGAGAGAGAGGCTAACTTTGAAAGCGCATCCTCTGTTTTACGTCTGTCTTCTTCCTCCTGTATGCACACAAAAGGGAAAGTTAAGCAAGAAACGAGATGGGTTATTTGAAAATCGAGTGCGACATACTTGTTTACTGCGCTGGAAGCGCTCTAGGAAAGATCCGTCGTTGGAGAAGACGTTGACAGGCTTCGGTTTTGAGGCTGCTTTTGAGGTGGCCGATGGGAGGGACGTTGAGGAGGAAGACGTAGCGGAGAGCGGGGTTGCGTAACCGGAGGCGGGGAGGGACATGAACGAGGTGGACATGATGGACAACGATGAGCAAGAAGGGATTTTGGTCACGTGAATTTGAGACTCGCACAACGACGACGATGTGGCAACGACAACCTTCGCCGCCGCCTGCTTGGACTGCCGCGCCAGAGCAATCGTATGTGTACGGACGATTCAACGAGGCATCCGAGCAAGACTGCGACAGAGCGAATGTCTTTTGCGCGCTGAATCCTCTTGACCCTTCTCGATTGCTTCCCTCGAGCGACGTCGACAGAATCACCAGCGAGGGCGGCAATGCATGGGGACTCGAGTTTGTGATCACGGACCCCTCCTTTGTACGGCGACAGACATTCCAAGGCAGGATAAACAACCACCTTCGATTACACGGCAGTGTCGTCACCACTGTCGAGACGACGGCAGCATGCAGTGACTCTTGTTTGATCAGCAACCTGCCACTGATCGGGGGTCTCTACTATCGTCCACAGGCACACGGCAAGGGCGTCTATTTTGAGATGACGATCCGTAAAATGAATGGTGTCATTGCGATAGGTTCGTATCACTCCAGGTCCAGGAGTCCATCATGTCAATGTCCTAAGCATCATTATAAACAAGGGACCGTCTGCAGACCTTACCCTCACTTCCGACTCCCAGGATGGCATAGGCTCAGCGCTGCCCTGCATCTAGATGACATGCGCAAGTTTTATGAGAATCCGTATGGGGGTCAGGAATCCGGCTATTGGGAAGCTATCGGTGGTCGGGCTCCGAGTGCCGGAGACACGATCGGGTGCGGCTACGAGTTCGGCAGCGGGGGGATCCTTTTTTTCACTTGGAATGGTCAACGCCTCGTGCCGGATGCATTCAAGGGTTTGTATCCCGGTGATGATCAGGATGTGTATGCCGCGATGGGGGTCGATGGGGAGAACGCCTTCACGGTCAACTTTGGCGGTGATCAATTCAAATGGGCTCCAGCCAACGAATGGGATTGGAGATTGGAAGGCCACGTTGGGAGACTGAGTGCGCCGCGGGACCCAATTGTAGAGGATCTGCCTGTCTATATTGCTATTAGTTAGTCCGTTATATGAATCACGCCCTCGCTTGTGGTCGTACTCCATGCCCCCCCCCTCCATACTGCCAGTCTGAACCCTGATTCTATTTATTTAAACGGGCTGGTTCAACTACTTCGGTCTCTAGCTCTCTTCCCGACCACTTGGCTGTGACAACCCGGGTATAGAAATCTCTACAGGTATGGCATGTCCTTTCGTCCCAGAATCGCGTAATCTGGCGCAAAAAGAGGCACTGTCAGCTAGCATCGTGCCTCTCATCTTTAGACCTTCCTAACCACCACCACCAGGTCCATATATCCAACCATGCATGCCATAGACGACGTCGAAATTGCAGACGAGTTCGTAGACGACGCGGAATATGACGATAGAACACCTCTAGACAAGACAATAGATCGCATTGGAATGGGTGCGCATGTCATGCTGGCCTACGACGTTCGACCTCTATTCTCACCCCGTCATTCGTTCTAGGGAGCTACCAATGGGCACTCTTGTCGCTCTGCGGATTTGGTGAGCACCACCTCATCCGTTGCCGTCACTTTTCATCCTCAATACTACCGGTCTCTTCTCTAGGCTGGATGGCGGACAATGTACGTGCACCTCCAAATACCTCTCTCTCCCCTCTTGACCCGTCACTCAGATGTGGATTCAAGCCGTTGCCATCATCCTCCCCCGTGTACAACAACACTACTCAGGTGCTCCATCCGCTCACGCGTCGCTAACTCATTTCCCGACTAATACTTGCAGTTCCCGACAATTACATCGGGACACTGTCATCATCCATGTTTGCTGGGATGATGGTCGGTGCTGTCGGATGGGGAACCTGCTCCGATCTCGTGGGTCGGAGTGCGGCGTTTAATGCCACTCTCTTCTTCACAGCATTATTTGGCATTCTCTCTTCGTTTGCAAACTCATTTTGGAGCCTATGCGTGCTCTTATTCCTCCTTGGAAGTGCCGTCGGAGTGAGTTTCTCGTAGTTTCGTGCCGCACATCCCTTGACCCATGCCGTTCATTTGCAGGGTTCTATGCCGACAGACGGTACTCTGCTTCTCGAACACATGCCAAAAGAAAAGCAGTATCTGGTCACTGCTCTCTCTGTTTTCTTCTCTCTCGGATCTGTGCTCTCAGCACTCGTCGCTCTCTTTGTTCTGCCTGGACGTTCTTGTTCACCAAACCAACCTTGCAGACCTTCCATCGAAAATAATGGCTGGCAGTATGTGCTCGTCTGTCTCGGACTCATCGTAAGTACGGTTCGTGGTACTGAACATCCGTCTCCATTCATCTGTACAGACGCTGTCCATGTTTCTCGCTCGCAACCTCTTCTTTCGCTTACACGAGTCCCCTCGGTATCTCGTCCATGCTGGTCGCCATCAAGAGGCTCTCGAATCCCTCCAACTGATCTCGCGTTTCAATGGATCCGACCTTACTATAGAGCTCGAGGACGTAGACGATCGACGACCACCCTCACCGCGTCCGTCGTCGAATGCCTCGGACGAACGTGCACCATTCCTTTCTGGTAAGTAAGAATCACATTCCAATTATGCAACCCTACATATTCCGCATGGGTACAGGTGATAGCGCAACGAGCAATGGTGGATCCAACGATCCACCCCGGGAAGATGGGGTCAAAGATTACCAGTCTACCGACGATTCTCCCACTTCGCTCGATTCGCATTCATT
Source organism: Austroboletus festivus (assembly GCA_038088875.1). Classification (NCBI taxonomy): domain Eukaryota; kingdom Fungi; phylum Basidiomycota; class Agaricomycetes; order Boletales; family Boletaceae; genus Austroboletus; species Austroboletus festivus. The sequence goes on along the minus strand of JBBPJU010000116.1, from coordinate 21,149 downwards.
CGTGACACCCGTTGATGAATACCCACCGCGAAGGCTGAGCGTAGTAGCCTCCGTGGACCTCCCATCCTCTTCCCGCGCGGATGCGCTTCAGGACGAGCCCAAACATCCATCGAGGCCTACGCGTGCGCGCTCACATTCCACACGATCGCGCATATCCCGTGCCTCCTTTGTCGAGATCGAGATGCGATTCGGGAATGTGTTGCCGAGGTGGATTAAACGCCCCCTGGCAGCATGGCTTGATCGCGTAGGAATGGTTTTGAGTCCAGAATGGTGTCGAACGACGTTGTTGGTCTGGGGTGTCTGGTTTTTCATGGCGCTCGGTACGTCCGCGTGCGACCTATTGAGGGGATCGTTTACCTCACGACACGACATTCGTCGCTAGCATACACTATGTTCAACGTGTATTACCCCAAGTTACTGGAAACAGGGTCGGGGTCAAGCGGAGAGAGTTTGAAATCACTCGAGGAGAACCTATGGGACGTGGTCATTTTCACGTTGGGCGGATGTCCGGGTGCACTGGTACGTCTCCCGCTTCGTCGCAGTAGCATGCTTAACCAATGTATATGTAGCTCGGGGCGTATATGGTTGAAAGCGCGCTCGGTAGACGACAATCATTGGTCTGGATGACCGTCTTGACGGCCTTGTTTTGCATGACGTTTGCGCTTGCAAAGAGCCCACTGTTGGTGCGCATTAGTTCGGTGGGGATCAGTTTGAGCGCGACGGTGAGTGACTATGACGTGTTCGCGTCGTGTGACTTGCGCTAACGTGGACGCGTGGGATCTGTAGACGATGTATGCAGTGCTGTATGGGTGAGTCGTGTCGCTTTGTTGTAGATATTGACGGTGAATGATCATTGGTAGGTGGACGCCCGAGATCTTTGGAACAAAGGTACGCGGAACGGCATGTGGTATTGCCTCGGCCCTTTCTCGGATGTATGTCCATCTCCTTTACTCGCACGTTGTCAAATATCTGATCTTTTTATGATCAGAGGCGGTATGATCGCGCCCCTGTTGGGTGGTACACTCTTATTCATCAACCGTTCATTTCCCGTATATGCGAGCGTCGTCGTATACGTCGTCACGGCGATCTGTATCGTGCTATTGCACGAGACGGCGGGGCAAGGGGGGAGTAGCGAGCGGGGGATGATGCATTGAGTGCATCGAGGTTGGGTCTGATGATGTGGAGGACGGGATTTGGTGTTTCTCTTCTTTTTTTTTTGTTTCGTGTATGATGTGGCGTCTGATGAGATTGGGGCGAGATGTAGAGTATGTGTATATCTATTACATGTATGTTGAATAATATTCGTGACGATTTTCGGGGTGTCAAGCGAACTTGATGCGCTTGCCGCATGGCTAGATCCGATGGATTCAGTCGGTCATTATGGTGTGACTTCAGTCAACCCCGCTTACCCCCTGGGCCACGCCAGTACGAACGTAACCTATCTATTTAAATTGGACGAGAAAGGGCTGGGGAGAGAATTGTTTTGGCAGTCCAAGCTATGTAAACCATAAATACGAGTCCAGTCTCGGGAATACATCGAGGACAACTTGAAGATGAAATTAAACACGAGCAAGTATGTATAGTATGTATAATCGATCATCTTCATTCAATAAACTGTTGAGCCCCCTATTACCCGCTGGTCTCGTCCTTCCAAAAAAAACCTAACTCGCAGTCCTAGGACCTGCCTGCGGCTCGAGGGAAATTCATCTTCGTGTCCCTCCACCACCTCGGCCTGGTCTACGGTAACACGATCAGGTGTTTCAATCACAGAAACAGGTCGCGGTGACATTCAAACTTCGGTGTCCATCCTTTTCCAGCTTCCTTGGACGCTGGAGTACTGTAACTCTTGTAGGCTGATGATAAATCGAGGAATCACGACCAACGCGACTGTATCGCAAATCGTGTATATAGACTCTAGGTTGATTTGGGCATTATTGATGCCAATGTACTGAGCCGCTAGTATTGAGGGGACAAGAGAGACAATAAGATTCCTGGAATTTCAGGAAGCGGGGGAGGTACATCAGAGTAGTCAGTGACATTGGCAGGGGTGAACAGGGAGAGTGGAAGAGCGGAAGCAAAACGTACATTAAAAAATAAAAGATTTCACTTCTCAAGAGCAGTCGCATACATCGATTAGACTTCCACTGTCTTGTTGCTTTGTACATCTGGAATGATTGCTTCAAAGCTTGTGCAATAGCAAGAGTGACGAGTGTGGCATCAAGGGTGTTCGTAGGAAATCTATAACCTCTGTATTAAGCTTTTGTGATTCCTTATAGTGCAAAGCAAAGACATACCGTAAGCCATAAAAGTTCCGGAAAGGGGTATGATGGCCTGATTACTAGTATCTATTAAAGTGACAAAGGCAATGGCTGCCCGCGGCAAGTAGATCGACAACAAGAGCACCAGAATTGTTTTTGATCTCGCCCACATCATATACAGACGCAGGACCATCACCACTGTGATTTTGTCAATTTGAGGTGACGATCGGGGTGCATAATGCTTACAGTCAGAGGCAATGAGAAATATCTCAAACACCCAAGTCTGTAACACCGTCACCAGCACCTGGAACGTCCGTACATCACGATAACATTGCCAAAAGATGAAAATTGTGCTCACAACTGTAAAAGTCATTGTTAGCATACTTCCACTTCATGATTTGAATCGGATACATACGTCTATTGGAAGATGGCTCCAGAGCGGCGCGCCTAATCAGGAAGTATTAACTGCCATTGAGCCAGAAAAAGCGAATGAAACACACGCTTTGGGCACATTTGATCAGTTAAATCCGCTTCTCGTTTTTTCCAAACATACTTACATGCCATCACTGGGGTGTTCGTCCTTGAACGATGATTGAATTGTTACCAGCTTTTACATGGGTTAATAGTTACAACTTACATTGCACAAAAAAGACCAAGATAACGGATCTACAGAACCACGTCAGAAAATAGTTGCTACAAAGTGTCCCCCCAGGGATCATAACATACTATAACAAATAGCACAGAGAATGCAGTCCAGGGTTTGCACTGCAGGACTGTATTAGTGATGTGTTGGTTAATCATGAGCATTATCTCACCCAAATGTAGTCTACCTTCAATTTCCATATATTAAGTCAATAAATAAAATCCAGGAAATTGAAGTATACCTCCTTTGAAAAGATAAGTACTGCAGGGATTGAATTATCATTTTATTCAGAGATAAACAAGGACATCTCACGATAGTCATACATGACAACGACGATGCTGGCAACTGAGCTGGTGCGGAGACATGTTAAACAGCTAGAAGTATGGGCACGGGTAACTGGGCTACGAACAAATAACTGATCATCTGGGCCACTTGAGGTTCGGGGGACATAGTAATGATCTGTACAAGAGGGATTCAGATAACAGTGTTTACCGACACAAGGAGCTTGAGAGGAAGGGATGAGGTGACCAGGACCCCCTGGCTTCAGCAAATTTCATCCCTACCCACTGTCGGTGTATTATTTAATTCCCTGTGAAATATGTTCGTCAAGCCAACCAGCATGCTGTGCGGCATTTAAATCCCAGAAACAGCATCAACTTACTATCATAAAGGCCATAAATGCTTTGTAGTGTGTATCGTAACAATAATTGTTGTACACACTTTGAACTACAGGAGGCAAAAATTCTGCCAGGCGTGTCCTCCGGTGAGCCTGAGCTAATCAAACGAGGGTGCCGTTGCGCACCGACCATAATAGTTCTGGGTATTTCTACCCCCCTTTCCAAGGTTACTAAATTGGGGTATCCTTCTGGCCCCTTCCAACCGAGTTGGGCCCTGGCAAATTTTCCAGGAAACCGGCTTGGAATCAAGTTAGAACTCCTTCCGATGCCGTTCCAACCCCCAGCCCTGGACCTGGACTTAGAAAGGAATTGGAACCCAAACTTACTTTTTTGGACAATAGGAGTAGACGCGGGCAGGTGGGTACATCATTTTGAGTGGCTGTCCATTGTTGAAATTAGAACAACCTACCTTGTGGCCAGGAAGGAGCTTAATGTTTGTATAGAGACAATTCAGAGTGTATGTATCTACGCTGTCCACATTTCTGAACACGAATCATAATTGTGTATGTGGCGGCATGCGTGGTAATTATTGTTCGTGACAGCAGATATGATTACATCAAATACTATCGATTTCGTGCTCGTACATTTTGAATACGGCGGCCAAACCTTCAAATAATAGCTTGTTCCAAAGGAGAGCAGTGATTATAGAATAGCTACTAGCTGGATGAATTTCCAGGCACCATGTCCGTTTCTTCCGACGCTACCCCACAACGTCGTGTGAATTCTGAACGGTGATATTGGATTCGCATTATCCAGTACACTGATTTCAAGACTCACCTCGTACCCATTTCTTCACTTCTTTTTTGGTGTCTGATAATCTCTCGAGATCGTTAACTGCCTTGCCAAGCAATTGCACCGCCTCCCTCTGACGTCCTAGTGCATACAAGGCCTCGCACCACTGCTGATATAGTGTGAATCGGAATGTATCCGACTCGTATTTCCACCCAAACATCTTCAACAGGGGATGAGCACATTGAATACAAAAAAGGACAATTAAGGCTCACCAACGAAATGCAGTCGAGATGGGGAAATTTCAGTAACTGAGGGACGTTTTGTAGATTGGGAAGTAGCTTGAGCGCTCTGTCATACTGCCGTTGGTCTATGCATGCCTTTCCGGCGATCAAACGTACGATTGCCTGCAAAAAATAATCAGAGAAGACGCCCGTGGTGTATTTCAACACTTTGACCTGCACGGCATGGTAGGACATTGCATCCTCCTCCGAACAAACCATGATCAAATCAGTAACACGTGCCAGACCTTCTTCGTGATACCCAGAAGTAAATATGGTGAGAGCCTGTTAGCCAAGTCATTAAGTGTCATAAATGCAGGTATATAAGGACATATGTACGACCAACCTTGATGAGATTGACAAAACATATGTCGTCAACGTCGCACTTGTGAAACAGCCAGTTGAATTCTTCCTTTGCAGATTCAGCATCTCCCCAACCAAAATATACCATGCTTATTGCAATGTAAGCCAATATCGTTGGCCGGATGGCGATCGACTGCGTTAATCATAAATGGATATCAACGGAGAAGATGAGTACGAGTGACACCTTTCGAGCATCTTTGATTGCACGATTCCATTGTCGGAGGCGTGCCCTGAGAAGCGCGCGAGTGGCAAGCACATGCTGACGTCGACCCTTGTCAACCTTTTCTTGTGAGAGTACTTCGATGGTGCGCAACAAATTGCCATTTTTCCATGATTCCAATACTGTGTTACTGGCATGGATCAGCTGTGAAGCCCAATGACGTACGAATCAAGGATCATCAGACGGAGCAAAGAACATATCTTGAGACAACAACGTACTCCAAGCAGGCCATTGGAGGCACTTAAGCTTTCATCCTGTGAAAGAAGTAGCTGAATATTTTTCACAGGAATAGCAAAAATCATCTGTCTTACGGAACTAGTTTTGGAAGCAGTTACGCCCACGACAGTAAGATAACTAGGAGGGAGGATATCACGGAGATTACAAAGGGAAATCGTCTTGCCTCCGCCCATCATAAGGTCAAAGCTGGTCGAAATGGCCATGGACTGGATGTTGGCTGTATGCCGCACGACGGACCCAATTTGTTCATGCGTTTTGGTGTCCCAGAATGATACTGAAGCTGCATCGGAAGCTGCGATAATCCTACCGTTGCTCGTCAGAACGATACACCTGGGGTCACGTGTGCCGTGAATGCGCCACCGAGATGGCTCTTTCTTGGTCCGTGTGGAGACCTCGAAGGAGCTGATATTGCCATTGCTAGATAATGCAAAGAGGCGTCTTCCGTCGTCAGCCCAAATGAGAGGTTGGTTTGATGAATTGACTTGGATAGACAGGTCGACAAGGAGGTTGCCATTGCGAGTATCATATATACGGACTGATTTTCGCAACCACGTTGCGGTGGCGACCAGGTGGCCATCTGGGGAGAACTTGACCGCAGCAACTTCGTAGTCGTGTTTCCAGCAGGCAAATAGTTGCTGGCCAGTCGGAGAGAGCGACCAGATACAGGCGGTGAAGTCGTCTGAACCTGTGGCAACCCTCGTTCCATCAGGAGAGATGTCGACCGCCCATACCCAATTCAAGTGCCCCGTGAGTTCGAATGACTTTCGCAGGTTCCGGTTCACTGCGTGCCATACTGTCACCAGACCAGTACTCGTTCCAGACACAATCCAGTCTCCGTTACGCGACACTGCGAGGCTGCGAACAGCACCTCCGACTTCCATTGGCGTGCTCACCTCTTTTCCATCTAGTTGCCAACACCGAACCTTCCCTTCCTTACCGCCGCTTACAATGCACTTTCCATTGGCAAAAAATGCGGTTGAGTACACGTCGGTTGGCCATCGATCTCAATCAATGTCGCTCTCACTTGCCTCTGAGCGATGCGGCTATCTAGTTCTCGTTAGCCGTTACTGAGAGTACGAGGCTCGTACTCTCAGATGAGTCGCCCATGTACCTACTTTTTCCTAAACGCCGGCCTAACATACTTGGCAAGACGTCAAAGCGATCGGATGCGCAGGCGTCTAGCTGCGGCGTGAAATTTATGCCACTGGCTTCAAAATCAATATGCTATCAAATTGCACGAATGCCATTACTTTTTGCAGTTTGTTCAACAGTCCGGTAGACCCCTACTACTACTGTAGCAGCAATCTCCAAGTCATTAATAGAGGGACGCGAAAATGATGAAGGTAAAATAAAATAATAATAAAAATAATATATAATTGTTATAACTATTATTAGAGTTAATGATTATGTAAAGTTTCCCTCGAATACGTGGGAGTAGCGATGTATTTTGGCAAGAACCTCTAAAAAGACAGTATCATAGGCTCGTTAATCGGAGATGTTGGAGGAACCAACATAACTATGTCTCGCAGTTGGGGATAGTTGGACGGAATCCGTGCCCTGGAAAGTCCATTTTCACTCTTGGCTAACGCGATCCCCATACGAGGCGACGTTACGCAGCTCAAAAGAGAAACAACGAGGCGCAGGAGATGCAGGGGTGTAAGATTCTGGCCCCTTCTACAACAAAATAGGTACGAAAGGAAAGACCCTTATTTCCCCCGGTAAGTGCTGTCATCCACCGATATTCATTGTGACTTTTCTGCGGAGCGCTCGCCGAAGTCAGCCATCACAGTTTTTCCGTATCTGCCTGTGAGATTTCTCTAATATTCATCTTGGAAAGTACTCACTTATTTTCCTACCAGGGACGTTGATATGTGTGCTATGTGCTATAAGAAGATAAATGGCTGTGATGCCCACCCGGCGGCTGGGTCACTTCAAATTAGTGCCGCTGCCTTAGAGTGCATATTTACGATACATTTTTGAAGATTTTTGCAAGCCTGCCCGAGACTTAGCTAGGCTTAGCTGATCCGGCTCTGATGGGACAAGTGGGTCTTGGATTACGCCAATCCTTTTATATTTCTTCCATCTGGCTACTTTTGGGATCTCCGATACGAGGGCCTTATAAAAGCACCCAATTTTTGGCGGTGAACAGGGTCCACACAGTGGTGGTTGTTACACCAGCTACTCTCTTGACGGTTGCTATTTCCATAGCATCAACTACAACGGCAATCGACTCCACGCAAGTCTTGCCTCCCGGCGCCGTAGTATGGTTTTCCACATCGCCTTGTAACACCTTGCTGAGAATTCCAGGACATTGACCCACTTGCATACAACGTCGTCGGTGCCAATTACACCAGTTGGCGTACCAACAACTCGTTTGTTGGTGGTTTCAATCCAACAAACACTGCTCCTCCATTCTTTCAATTCTTTGATTCCTCGTTCCTCAATATAACGGGGTCGGATGCTACGATCCGACTTGTCGCTTCCCACCCAGGCTTCGCTGTTGCTCATGAAGCACCGATCTATGTGCCTGACCTTAATGTTGTTTTCTTTTGCAGTAATGCTGGCGGTGCTCTAGGTTATAGTGGCTGGTACAATAACAGCGTCGTCTCCATGATCAATATGACGCAAGTGGAGAATGCCGTTGCGAATACGACGGGTGACGTTGACGTACCAATTACGACAGTAAGCCCAATTTTCTATGGCTATGCTAAGAGGTTGAAATCACATACACGCTTTTTCAGTTGGACTTGGCCGATACCGTACAGATGGTCAATGGAGGCACGGGGCCTTACAAAGGAAGCCTGCTCTTTGTCACATCGGGTCGAGCATTGCTGCCCCCTTCGATCGTACTCGTGAACCCCACATTGCCATACAATACAACCGTTTTGCTGGATAACTTTTATGGAAGGCAGTTCAATTCTCTGAACGACGTCAAATTACTTCCTGGCGCGGATCTGGTGTATTTCACGGACCCCGGGTATGTGCTATTTAGTCTTGGAGGATAAACCAATGCAAATATGTACATGCTCATATGTAGATATGGTTATTTGAATGGGTTCCGCCCCCAGCCGATGTTGCCCCCGCAGGTTTACCTCTTTGATCCATCGACGGGGCAAGTCCAAGTCGCGGCAGATCAATTTGTAGAACCAAATGGTATTGCTTTTACCTTAGACGGTCAAACTGCGTTCGTGTAAGCATCTTATACGTTCGTCTGTTGATTTTTTGTAGAAAGATATCTTCCAGAACCGATTCGGGTGCAGCGGATGGTTTCCTAGGGAACAACCAGACGTTCCCCGCAACAATGTATGTTTCCCCTTTTCGTCTAGTTCTAGCTTATTGCCGTTCTTAATCCTGCTGCGTCATATAATAGTTACCAGTACGACATTGATGCAGTCACGAAAACCTTTAAGAACCGTCGCGTCTTCGCATACACCGACGCTGGGATTCCGGATGGTATCCAACTCGATACGAACGGTAACGTATTTTCAGGCTGCGGGGACGGTGTTCAGGTATGGAACCCCCAGGGAAGGCTCATCGGCAAGCTATTTTTCAATACTACGACTGCTGAAATGATTTTCACCAAGTCGGGTTTGCTCGTGTTGCTGGAGGAGAGGATTTATTTTGCAGACATTGTGGCTCGGGGGATCGATTTGGCTGAAGATGTTGGCTTTGGGTTGGTCGGGCATGGCTGTACCACTACCGGAGAAGGGATCTGATGGTTTCATTGATGGAACGAAGTGAACAAAGCAGGAACGAGTCCGAGCGGGAATCGAATCTCGTGCACGAAATTTGCTAGAGAATATTGGCGCGGCACGTAGTGAAGTACCATCAGAGGGACGTCTGGATCAAAGCAGGGCCTCGATTCGTGTTGTAGAGAGATGCACATGGCTGGGCCCGCCCTGCCGCTTACAGTTGCCTAACGCCGCACCGCCATTCAATTGGCACCTTTCCGTCATGCCATGATGGGGATCAGTGACACTTCTGTCCACCCGTTACCAACGGACACCTCGTAAACTCAATCTCCGACCGCAAAGCAATGTGCCTCTTGGGAAATTCCGCCTTCTTTCCGCATGGTGCATAACGATATTTCCCAACATTGAAAGCAAGAACAGACTGCTAGACTGATACATAAGTTACAAACGAGGGTTGAACTAGTCCATGGCCAGCATGGTCACAAAAAACACATCTATAAATGTCCACGAACTCTGAACGTATCCCCGGATGTACGACAATAATACACCAACGCCCTGGACTCAGACGAAAGTCTAGGTTTGTCTAATTACAATCCGCCGTTGATGATGGGGCTTCGTATTCCTCCAAAATGCCGGAAAGTGTCCCGTTGACAGCGACACCTTCAAATGTAGCACTCGTTGTACCATTGATGCTATAATACGATGTCTTGCCGCCACCAAGATCAGTGATCGTGCCAAGGAGCACTGAGGGGCGGATCTGGAACACATAGGGAATATTACTCGTATTTGAGCATCCCGAAAAGGACGCGTTAATTGCACTCGTCGGGGCATCAATGGTCAAGTTGTACAACGCATTGTCATCGGTGACGGCGTAGGTCGCCCAGGCTGAGGAGAACACGTCACGTTGGCCAAGGGTAGGGATAGCACGACCGAGGTACGCCGCTTCATGAACTTTGGAACAAGATCACATCAAACGTTTGACGCTAAGAAAACTGCCAGCGGTCACGTACCTGTCCCATTAATGGTTTCAGTCCGGTAGAATACGTGCGTATCGTAAAATTGTGTGCTGTACCCCCATGCTGTTGCGCTGGTGTACCTTGTGATGTAAGAAGGCAAAGAGCTTTCGGAGAACAGGTGTTTCAGGGCGGACAACCCAGAAAGACCGATGCTTTGTCCCTGCGGTGTGACGAGGGTCCCAGTCCTGCTGATGTAAGTCATCATTGTCAATCCTCGGAACACGACTGCTTACGCCTGGCCGCGGATCACAGGAACGGAGCCAAACCAGCCCGCGGAGTCTTCAGAGTCGTCGAGGAGCCCATTGTAAAATGCGACATTCGGGTGCAATGTGTCCCGCGTCGCCCTAATGAGTAAGTTTCAGCCAGTTCCCAAAGCCATACGGACAGAACCAAGACCCACGAGAACGAATCCAATGTCAGCTGATAGCCGCCGACGCCGACGGACACGTTGAACCACAGTGCATCCTCATCCCAAGTAAGGGTGTTGTTTCCGATCGCGATTTGCCCAACACTTGTGCTATTGGTGTTATTGGTGTATGAAAAAGCGCCCGTGATGGTGCTCTGAACGGTCGTCCCGTTGACATCAACAATAAGCACGTCCAAAGAGGCAGGCGAAGAGGCAGGCGAACTCAGGTCACCCTGGTTCCACCTCAAGACCATTGGAAACGTCCCGTGCAAGGATAACGCCCATTGTTCCCACCCGGGCTGCCCTAGAGAAGTTTCGATCTGGGGAAGCGTGTCTGCCGCGTTGCGGGCGGTGACGTTGGATATGGGCACCTGTCCCGTACAGTTATATAAATTATTTGTTTTGTAAGTGTCGTAGTCAGAACCTGGCTGAAAGGATGACACTGGACCAACGTGGACGCTGGCAGCGACCACTGTCGCGATGAGAAACCGAGAAAGGAACATGGAGGGATGCAGAGTTAGTGCGGTGGAGGCGTCTGCAGCGACATCCTGTACGAGTTAATATATAGCCAATATGTGATCGGAGAAAGGGCTGCTCGATCATGGAACGGTATCGGGTTCGATTTATGTAAAAGCAAGGAGTGAACGCCACTGGTGGAAGTGATCCTGGACATGACGTGTTTTCTCAGGACGCAGTACCTGCTGATGAATTGGCACTTGGGACTTACTGTACTCTTCTAGCAATGACGGACAACGACGCCCGGCTCTTCCAAGCTCCAGACTCGGACTCGATTCTTTGACGTGTTTCAGCGCTCGGTATTCAAGCATGACATCGCCAAAAGGAATGCGCCATCGGCCACGTCTTGATGAGATTTTTCTTGGGCACCGATGTTAGGAACGTTCGGAAGGGCAGTGTCCCAAAAATTTGCATCAAATTATATCGTCATCGCCCACGCTGACGCGCGGAAAGCTCTTACCAAGGATGAAAATGTGGTCCGCTACTGACGGCGAATCATCAGCAAGTTGAACCGGTAAGAGTCACGTCGCGTTTCCTTTTGCCAGCGCAGGTATTTCATGATACAACTGAGCCCTAGCTTCGTCTTCTTGGCATGCACGGTGGCCGCAGTGTTGACGTACACAACTGGTGGTAAGTAGGAGCACTGCAAAGAGATGGTATTGGCGTCAGGTACCACTTCGGAGTGGGCCGACACTAAATGGCGGTGGACTTGCGCTAGTACTTACTTGGTATTAGGACAAGTTCATCTGTGCCGCTACTTGAGTTCAGTCAAATGTCGACGGTCGACTCAGAGAGGGTATTCTGAGGTACGCACGTCACTTCAAGTTTCAGCATGGATTACACGTGGTGACAGATATCGGTGACAGATTGTTTCGTCTCTGCGACGTCAGGCTCTTATTAGCGCCGATTTTGGAGCAGTACTACACTCTGCCTTTGAAGTTATGTTCACTTGATCGCTAATTTTGGGTGCGACCAGCAGCGGTTGTACATGGAAACTTCGAGTTCTACCTTTGGCTAGGGACCTCGATTGACAGCTAGACCGCTCCTAGGTACAAGTCTTGAAAGGAAACAGCGATAACCTTGCCGCATCCTGGTCGTTTCGGTTCCGAGAGGCGTGCCTCTGTCAAAGGACTTCACTCTACTTCCTCCAACAAGGTGTTGACATGACGACATTCGACACGAGGATCGTATCTTATGGCACTCAGTCTAACTCTACAATTATAGCTCGCATTCCCTGCTGCACTCCGATGTCGTATTTGTCCATGTGAACCACACTGATAGAAGTTTGAATAATTGAGTGATTTTTTTTTTTCTCACTAGCCATATGCAAATAACACTTTACTATTGGTCATGCGAAATTTGGGTACCGTTTGTGCGGTGTGACCTCCGGACCCTCTTGGATACAGCTCTGCGGCTCTGTCAATGCCATGACATAACCCTACATCATCCGTTTCCTGACTGTGCCTCTCACATCCATATCTTAAACGCTATGGAGTGTGGGAGTTCTGCTCTTGCTCGCCCTTTCTCTTACAACGTTGCTTGCCCTCTAGAACAAATTCAGCTGTGTTACAGAAAGGCAGTCATAAACTTGGTCTAGGATGAGTGTGAGTGCTTGTTTTGAACATTATTTATGAATTTTGACTGAATTGATCGTTAGGATTTTGACAGGCTCGTTCGTCTCGCGGATGAACTCTACGCGCGGTACGAAGCGCGAGATAACCCCTCAGACCTCAGTTTATGCATAGTCCACTATCGCTCGGCGTTGACCTTGGCCAAGTCGTCCACCACCTTATCTGACGACACCCGGAGCAAACTCCTCAGCAATCTTGCCAACGCACTCTCCATGCGCTTCCAGCGTCACGGAGATATAGCTGATCTGAATCAGTCCGTCGAGTGTCATCTCACTGCGTTGGACTACCGCTCCCCTGAGCACCCCGGACGAGCTAACACCCTGTCAAATTTTGCCACTACATTGCTCGTTCGATATGGTCACTTGAGCATGCAAAAAGACATCGAGCTGGCAATCGAGCACTTTAGCACGGCACTTTCTTTGCTCCCTCCTGGTGGTCGCTTGATTCCCCTCATGAACTATGCTAGCGCTCTGTTCTCACGGTTCCAGTATTCTGGGAGCATTTCAGATCTCAGTTCCGCCATTCGCCAGTACCGGGCCGTAGCGGATTCCTCTCCGCCAGAGAATAGGTCTACATCACATTACAATCTCGCCAACGCCCTCTTGTCTCGCTTCAAGCTAGAAAGTGACCCAAAGGACTTAGAACTCTGCATCAAGTATTCGGCCATCGCTTTACATGGTATGGGAAGTGATCACCCAGACCATTTCCTCGCGTTGTCGTGCTATTCGACTGCGCTCGTCCGAAGGTATGAACTGCTCGGAGCCGCGGATGACCTGCAAAGTGCAGTAGAGCACCTTAAAACCGCGGTTGAGCTTCGTTCAACTCAGGATTCAGCGCAGTTCATGGTGTTCTATGATCTAGCGGATGCGCTTGTCATGCGTTACAACCTACAGTCTGATCCCTCTGATCTCGAGTTCGCAATTGATCATTACCGCACCGCACTTGGTCTCCTTCCCCCTAGTCATAAAGACGAAGTAGTCTTGTTGGATAATTTGGGGAGTGCCTTGTTCCTCCGCTTCTCGAAATCGGGAGGCTTAAACGACCTTGAGGAGGCCATCCAGAAACATTTTTTTGCATTGGCGATTCACACCGAGGGTTCGTCTCGGCGTATCAATACGCTTGAGGCACTCGGTGTATGCCTCGATGCTCGTTTTCAGCAATGCCGCGATCCCGAGGACTTGTACACTGCCATCGACCTCTACGCCGATGCACTGATCGTGACTCCGCATAACCATCCCCGCCGAGCAGCCATCCTCAACAAGAGCGCAAGCAGCTTAGAGACGCGTTTTAGATTATACGGAGGAGTTGTCGACTTGGATCGATCCATCTCGTATTGTCGTGAGGCCCTCGACCTACTGTCTCACGATTACTCCAACCACTCTGATCACTCTGATCAAGCGATGACGTATCAAGTGCTCGCATCTGCCCTCATACTCCGGTTCGAGGAGACAGGGGATGAATTTGACCTTGACGAAGCCTACCTCCACTGCGGCGCTTGTATGAACCATCGACACGCCTCGGACCCGATACGAGCCGTCTGCAATCTGCTATTGGCACGTATCTTGAAGGCACGCGTCCTTCCCTGGGAGGTCAAAGACGTCGAGACGATATTCCAACATCTCAGCTTCGCCAAGGATCTTTGCACGCTAAGCCACCCGCTGATCTCGAATATCTACGCAGAACTCGCATCGGCATATTACCTCCGCTTTCTTGTCGAACAGCGGCCCTCTGATCTCCACGATGCGTTTGGACACCACGAACTTAGTATGAGCGTCATCGGTGGCTCTACGTGGTCTGCGTTTCGGGCATCGCTTCAATGGGTGAGGTACGCGGAAGCGTACGGGCATCGGTCGGGCGTCGACGTGTATCGCAATGCACTTCGTTTAGCCGTTCGTCACATCTTGGAGATGCGCTCTCCCGAGCTTCGACAGCGTGTAGCCAGGAAATACATTGCCGATCTGGCATACGACGGGGCCGCATTTGCACTGCGTTTCCGGGAGACCGTGGTTGCCATCGAAGCGCTGGAGGGGGGTAGATCTGTCTTGTGGTCTCAGCTGGTACGGGCCAAGACGTGCTTAGATGAGCTACGGCTTATTGGAGAGGACGGCGTGTCACTGGCGGACGACTATGAGCGCCTCTCCTTGCAGCTTGAACGCCTTCCTCGGTCTTCGAAAGGTGCATCCCCCAAGGAGGTTAAATCTTTGTTGAAGGAAAGAGAGGCGGTCGCGGAGCAGATTCGGCGCATGGAGGGCTTCAAGTTTTTCCTCAAGCCTACGCCATATTCAGAGCTCGACAAGGCTGCACGGGATGGTCCGATCATCCTTCTCAACGCCTCTCAACATACGTGCGACGCACTCATCTTGGTGTACAACAAGTCGCCTATCCAAGTTGCCCTGTCAGGTGTCACCTCCTGGAGTATGTCACAGATGGCGACACGTTTTCGACGACTTACGCGAAGCACTGTCGTTGGTGACGAGGATGAACGTGCGCTGCAGGACCTGTTATCGGATCTTTGGGACCTCGTCGTTTTCCCGATCATCCAACGTCTATCGTCCCACGTCTCAGAGGGTTCTCGCCTGTGGTGGTGCCCCGCCGGGGTGTTTACATCGATACCTTTGCATGCTGCAGGACCATACAAGCGAGGCGAGCCAGGCCTTCCGCACGCCTACGTTTCTTCATACACACCGTCCCTCCAGGCACTGATCCGAGCCAGGTCAGGAAGGGTACACGAAAATTCCGGACGGTCCTCCCGTCGTCGTCAGAGCATTGGTTTTATCAAGCGCAAAACATCGAAGCAGTCGCTGAAAGCTACTCATCAAAAGTTCCCGGCCACAATTATCGCAATCGGGGGCGATTACAATAGTGGCGCTGGCATCGGGGATGGTTATACTCGAAAAGCGTCGTCTGACGAGCTTGATCTAGTACGCAATCGCATTCCGCCGAGCGTGCCGTTCAGGCGACTCGAGGGCGAGGAAGAAGTTACCTCGGGGGCTGTCCTTGCCGCCTTCCGAGAACGGTCAGCATGGCTTCATCTCGCGTGTGGGGCATCGCTCGATGCTGCTCTACCCTATCAATCAGGATTCATGACGAAAGACGGTGTGCTGTCGTTGTACGACATCTCGCAGGCGCATCCGCAGGCCGAATTCGCGTTCCTGTCTGGACCATGTCATAAAAAAAGTAAGCGAGGACAAGGGGCTGGGTGGGAAGAGACGATGCATCTGGCGGCGTCACTGCAGTATTGTGGGGTTCGAAGTGTAGTTGGGACGCTTTGGCCGGTGGACGACAAGACGATGCAGCGTGTGGCCGCTGTGTTTTATGAACACGTCGTGCCGAAAGCAGGATTGATACAATGCACAAATGCCGCACGGTCGCTCAGTGAGGCATTAAAGGTGGTCGGAAAGGGGCTTCCACTGGCACAACAGATTGCGTTTGTACACGTAGGTGTTTGAATTTGGCCCGTGATATCTTGTGAATGGGCGATATTACCATTACTACTCCCCTGTTAATTGACGCATGAATTGTATCCAAACCCCAAGCGCTAAGTTGCGTAAGCTTGCGTGCAAAAAGGTGCCGATTATACACTCCCTCCCCTTGGGATGTTACACTACAGGTCATCGATCAATCTTCAATGTCCAAGTCACCATAGGGTTTGGCTCGGAAGTACGACTCCTCGAAGTGGTGGACCCGTACAAAGCCATCTTCCCCTCCAGAAGCGTAACAGGTTCCCGCGGGATGGACTGCGATACTAGTAATGTACATGATCAGCACAACTTTTACGCTAAAGAGACAAGGACGAACGTGTTCACAGGCCCAAAATGACCCTTTACTCGCCCAACTTCCTCTTCGAATACCTTGTGCCAAAAACGGGTCTCGAATTTACCCTGACGCAAAGATGTTGTCGTGACCTGCATCGCCTCCTGCCCTCCGCCAAGAAGAACCTAGTTCATTCCTAGTCTGAAATTGATCGCTAGAGCTATATAGTTCGTGCTCACGTAGGGCTTGTTTGGTGCGAGCGCAGCACTATTCAGCGGTGTTTCTGTAGGATACGTCTTGAGCACTCGCAACGTTTTGGTATCGTGTAGCTTAAATGGCAGAAAGAAATGAATGGCGCCGAAAGTGATGTTAAAAGGGAGAATGACTGACGCGTGCAATCTTATCCTTGCTACTTGTCACAAAGTACGTCCGATCTGGTGATAATTGAAGATCGGTAACGGTATCCATGTGCGCACGCTCGTTGTTCGAGATTTCCGTTCCAGAGATAGCGTCAAATAGGGCAACTTTGCCGGATTCGTGACCTGTAAGGATGACATTGGGGGTGTAGGTAAATGCACACACGGTGGCCTTGGAGCCAATGGGGTGGAACATGTGTTCCGGTTCACGTGGCTCTGATATGAGATAGAGATACGAGCGGCGTCATGGAAAGAAAAGAGGACGAACGATCTGTTCCGTCGCCAATGCGGTTCAGTCTGAAAACGCGAATGGCGCATTGGTGTCCCATACGCTGTTCAGTGATACAAACGACCCGTTCGTCGTCGTCACTGAATACAACTCGTTTCACCGCGGTCGGGAACTCCCAAACGTATAGACACTTTCCGTTGGAGACATTCCAGAGTCGTAGTTGATTGTCCGCCGAGCCGGAAACCAAAAATTTAGATTGTGCTAGCTCAGGTGAGTCCTCACCAACACGATGGGGAAGCACGACGGATTCAGACTCACAATCGACGTCAATCGTCCACACAGTACCATTATGACCATCATATGTTCCCAGCCGTTCGCCATTGTGGGAGAACCAGACATTGATGATGTGGTCTTTCGAACATGAGAAGAGAAGATCGCCCTCCGCATTAAATTTTATCTGCGTCAAAGAACGCTCATGGCCTGATTTTTCATTGGGTTTACTGGCGGGGGTGTAATATGAGGCAATAGCAATTACCTTGCAGTAGAATTGGCCGCTGGTTTATAGGTCACGGAAAGGTCAAATAGTATCAATCACTTCAAAATAGTACTCACCATCGTCATCTACGATTTTTTGGAGGAATGGGGTGGAGACTCGACGTCGAGGCAATGATGGGGGTCAAGCCGAAAAGATTTCCTTATCTGGTACTTGGTCCATCGCCTGCAAGCTCATCCTATCGACCGTCGGACGACCAAGGCAACGACAAGCTAACGATGGCTAAAAACACTAAGAAAAATGTACAACCAGAATCAGAGGTCGAGGAAGAGAAGAGCGAAAAGGAGGTTGCCCTAGACGAGGGTGACGTTGAGGAAGCCGTCCTGGATGAGGATGCCATACCAAAACAAAAAGTCGTCATTGACAACGTCGTGCGTAGCCACGACTCTCTGCTTTATCCAACGCGACGACCTATTCGGTTACTTTTCGAATAGGAAGCACTTCGACGTATACGTGAGACAATCCAACTCGACCCTACACTACCATGGACAGAAACACTACTCGTTCCCTTCCCAGAAACCATAGAGGTTGACGTCGATGATGACTTGAATCGAGAACTTGCCTTGTGAGTAATATTCTTTGCCAAGTGGTCTGCTCTTTGATTCTCTTCGTTGGCTTTTCTAGCTACAAGCAAGCGTTGTACTCGGCGGATCGTGCTCGCACGCTTGCAACATCTCACTCACTCCCTTTCACTCGTCCGTCCGACTACTTTGCGGAAATGGTCAAATCCGACGCTCACATGGAACGCATCCGTTCCCGGTTACTTGACGAGCGTGCCGGAATGAAAAAAGCCGAGGAAAAGCGCAAGGAACGCGCATCCAAGAAGTTTGGTAAACAAGTACAGCTCGAGAAACAACGCGAGAGGGAAAGGGGGAAGAAGGAGATGGATGAACGCCTGAAATCGCTCAAACGAAGTAGGTCATGTATCGTTTTTGCAACGCAAGGCTGCTCGTTCATGTCACCCACAGAACGTAAAGGGGCTCTTGATAATCAGGAAACTGATGGAGATGCTTTTGACATTGCGGTCGAAGACGCCATTTCTGATCGCCCTGCAGCTAAGCGTCAAAAACATCAAAAACATCAGGGCGGTTTCGATAAACGAAGCGGTCCACCCAAGGGTAAACCTGCGATCGCTGGCAAACGCAGAGTGGGCGGTAGACGCTCAGGTGGGGGTAAGCGGCCAGGAAAAAGCAAACGAATTGCGGCCAGGAGTCGTCGGTGATGTCTCTTCCTATCTAGCATGTTCCTTTCTTTGGAATGATCAAACCTAAGTTTCGCCGGACATGCTAATGGGTATTATGATGAAGGGCTATATGGGCATTATGAACATGAGTTGCCGGAGTGATCATGCCTCCGAACCGTTATAACTGACGCGGCACTAAACAGTACCCGAGTCGATGATGCAAGGTAGCATCGCAAAAACCCTTACAGGGTTAAATTTAAGCAGGAGATTATCTGTCAATGTTACGCTTCCGCGGGATCTATCTTGGCTGCAAAGATCGTCAAAGGGGTGGAAATAGACTGCTGCAGCAGAGAAACCTCTACTGCAGAGGGCCATGGTGTGAGCTCGTATGTATATTCACTTCCTTTGCTATTTTAACCCAAGTTTTTACATGGGCTTTTTATCAGTAGCCAACTGATGGGTTTTCGACTACATATAATAGCCCCCAACTCGAGGCTTGTCGTTCCTCAACTTGCTCCGTCGCCTCTGAAGCTTGAAGGTGACTCCGGCACCCGTCACCTCGAGTTCGACTTAGAAATACGCACAATGGTTTGCGAGAGCTGGTCGACACGGCTAGCCTACCTTATAAGCTTTGGCGCACGCACATGGTGATAACCCAACCCTTTACTAGTATCGCCGAGCGCGAGATTCAGCTAATACGTGACCAAGTCGATACCCTGTGCTACGATGTTGGCAAGATAAACCCTCTCCTCGTCCAAAATAAGGAGGCCCGATTTTGTAAAAATCATCTCAGCAACCGTGCTGTTGAAAAAGAACTTCCCAATCAGCATGCCCTTGGGATTCCATACGTGTACGCCGTCACCACATCCCGAGTACACGTTGCCGTTGGTGTCGAGTTGGATGCCGTCTGGGATACCAGAGTCGCTGTATGCAAAGATGCGGCGGTTTGCAAACGACTGCGTGACTGGGTCGACGTCGTACTGATAACTGTTGTAGCAGCAGAGTCAAAATTCGCACCAGTCGGGAAAGATGTTGAGAACGTACATCGTAGCGGGATTTGACTGGTTGTTTCCCCAGATACCACGCTGTAGGCCTGTGTCGCTCCTGGAGAGATTTTCATTTGGCAAGTTCTGGGCGGAAAATCACCTGGGCGATAACGCTTACACGAATACAGTTCTTCCGTCCGGTGTAAAGGCGATCCCGTTTGGTTCCACGAATTGGTCTGCAATAACTTGGACTTGACCGGTAGATGGGTCAAAGCGGTAAACTTGAACGGGCAGCATTGGTTCAGGGCGAAATCCATCCGGGTTCAGATAGCCATATCTATCATATAGGCACCCATAAACTTTTCCGCCTTCGAGTAGATATGAAATTACTAACCCAGGTCCGTGAAATACACGACGTCCGTACCAGGCAGCACCTTGACATCGTTGAGTGAGTTGAACTGCCTGCCATAAAAATTGTCCAGCAAAACCGTGGTGTTGAACGGCGGGCTGGGATTCACAAGCACGACCGATGGGGGTAAGAGTGCTCGTCCAGATGTTACAAGGAGAAAGATTCCCCTTGTAAGGTCCCGTACCTCCGTTGACCATCTGCACGGTGTCAGCCAGGTCCAACTAGGCAAGCGATCTCAGCCTCTTAGCATCGGTTATTGAAAATCTGGCTCACCGTCGTTATCGGTACGTCGACGTCACCTGTCGTGCTAGCGACGGCATTCTCGACCTGTGTCATGTTGATCATGGAGACAACACTATTGTTGTACCAGCCACTATATCCCAGAGCGCCGCCAGCATTACTACAGAAGAAAACGACGTTGAAGTCGGGCACATAGATCGGCGCTTCGTGGGCAACAGCAATGCCAGGGTGGGAAGCGACAAGTCGAATCGTTGCATCCGATCCCGTCACATCAAGGAAGGAGGGGTCAAAGACTTGAATGAATGGCGGGATGGTGTTCGTAGGATTGAACCCGACGAGGGAATTATTTGTGCGCCATTGGGAGTAGTTTGCGCCAACGACGTTATATTCGAGGGGATCAATGGTCTGAAGCCTGTCAAAAAATACCCCCCACTACTGCGATCCTTGGTGGGAAAACGTACCACCGCGCCGGGAGGCAAGGGCCCGAGAGGGAAGTTAGTCGCCTCGGTAGTCGAAGCTATCGCAATGGCTATGGTAAAGATGGCTCTGATAAATGTAGCGATCATGGTCAGGTATTGGAAGAGAAGGTACTTCGAGGCCGAAACTCTGCCCCTCAGAGGTTAGTAGATTTAAAGGCTCGCGCAATGAGTTTGGGCCAGGGAGGCTTCTGAGATGGAAAAGCAATTTTGTCGCCAAGAAAGAGGGCACTTG
>JBBPJU010000115.1:0-40637 GCA_038088875.1 Austroboletus festivus | reverse complement strand
AGATCATCATCTTAATCCTTCTAGAATCAACTTTCAGCAGGACAATGACCCCAAGCATACCTGCAAAAAGGTCAAAAAGTGGCTTGAAGAACAAGAATTTAGAACTATGGTGTGGCCTGCCCAGTCTCCTGATCTCAATCCTATTGAACATCTTTGGGGACACCTTAAAAGGAGACTTGCAGGTTATGAAACCCCTCCTGAGGGGATTCAGGAGTTGTGGGAAAGAGTTCAAGAAGAGTGGTGGAAAATATCAGCTGAGGAGTGTCAGAAGTTAATTGAGAGTATGCCTAGAAGGGTAAAGGCAGTGATAAAGGCTAGAGGAGGTCATACCAAGTACTAATATCCATTTATAATTGAAAGTGGCAAAACTGTTGCAATGGAGTCATTGTCTTAAATAGGCCATATCTTAACGATAAGGTTCAAACTCTATCTCTAAAACAGATATATCAAACTTGGTGGAATAAAGGAGGAGATAACATCGGCCTCTCGGATGCTGTGTGGAGTAGGTATGGGCAAGGCAATGACTTGCCATAACAGAGAGTGAGGTCGTATATCCTAACGGAGATAGGGGGAGGCCCATATGGGCGAACTCTAAGTAAGAAAAGGTGAATGGAGAAGAGAAGAAGAGAAAGGAGAAAGACAGGAGGAGAGCCTCCTCATAGGAAAGGGAACAGGCATTCAGCCCATAGGAGGAACTCCGCTAGTTCCTCGGCATCCCATGTGAACCACTCAGGGTTCCCAGGTGGAACGTTCTCCTGGTTCTCTGGTAATGGAGGAGAGGCGTTCCATATCTCCAGGGAGTCTCCCCACGCTAGCCCACTGGTGAAGTTGTCATCGAGGTCCATTGGCTGCTCTGTAGGATGAAAGGAAAAAGACGGCGCGTCCAACTCATCGGGGTACAGAGTTGGAGGCCTCACCCATCGTTCCGTAACATTATCTCCTCTGTCCGGGTAGAGGGGATGATTCCACTCATCCATTATTTCATCAAGCCCCGCGACTATGAATGACAAGGGGGCAGTTGCTTGCGGCATGGCCAGGGGCAATCTTGTGGCAGTGGGGACAGGAGTAGAAGGGACATCTCCAATATAGGAGGTGCTGGCCTCCGCATTCCGGACAGGACTGCGGGAGGGACAGGGTGGCGAGGGAGGGGCACCAGTAGGGTGGATGGCAGGGGGCGCGTCGGGAGCAGAATGGGCAAACCTCATGGGGACAGTCCCAAGTGGTGGAGTGGGTGAAGTTGCAATGCATGCAGTTGTGATCAGTTCTGAGGTCGAGATCCTCAGGGATATTCCGAGAGAGGGGGGGGAGTCCACGGCGGAGAGCGGGGGGAGAGGCAATCCTTCATAAAGGGTTGTCTCTAGGTGGAGTAGTCGGGTCTGGGATGGGGACGGGGGGATCGGTGGCGTGTTGGTATGCCCTCGGTTGGGCGTTCTGTGGGTCCTCCAGTTCAAGGGGGTTCGGGAGGGCCGGGGAGCGGGGGTGAGGGGGCATAGTAGGGATGAAGGGATCAGCATCCCCTCCATCAATGCCTGCTCTCATTGCTGAAATTCGGGAGAGTAGAGGTGGCACCGGACTAGGAGGTGCAGTTCCTCCGCTAGTTCTGATGATATCGAGAACAAGCCGCCTGTTCTTGATGACTCTTCCTCGAATGTTTGGGGCAAGGGGGCCCACGAGCTCCCAGACGATCTTGTGGACTCCGAGGAGAGGGATCTCCTCGACGACTCTGTAGAACCCGGCCTCATGGAGGGATTGGGCGATGAGGACCCCGAGGTAGACAAGGTTTGAAGTGAGGATGGGTTGGCGGTGGACTGAGAAGGGGCCGACATAATCGCTATTGTCAGTAGGCTCAGGGTGGTTTGGGTGATGGTGAGTGGAACAAATGTTGGAGTACACCTCGTAGGTGTTTATAAGGGTGGTGAGGGGGCGTACTAAAGGGGAGTGGCGCCGTTCTACCAGCCAGCTGGCTACGTAGGGGGAGTTTAGTAGGTTGTGATAAAGATACCCTCGTTCCAGATGGGGGACAGATTTGAAATTGTAGGTGTCTCTGGCTTTCGCCGTGACGATGGGTACGTGAGGGTCTGCAGGGGGAATACCATAAGGAGTGACGATGAGTTGGTTGATGTCAATAGTAGTTCTTGGCGTGCCAGTGGTAGGGACAGGAGTTGATCTTGCAATAGTACCAATGTTCTCCAACATGTTTATTTAAAAAGTGGACACATTTTTCTTTGATGAGGACGGTTTTCCTGTCTCTGACGATTTCTTTGGTTTTTGCGGGTATAAATTCGGTGTGCCAACAGCCATGTCGTTTATCCTGTAAAGTGGGTTGGATGTCATAGACCATGGTATGTCAATTCCGGATTTTGTGTGCTCTCTTATATGCTTGGAGGATCCGGTCGGAATGAGTGAAGTTGGCCTCCGGTTCCCAGGTATTCTCCGAATGGGGGTATCCTTTCCATTTGACCAGGAAGGATAGATTCCGTAAGACCCCTTTATGGGAAATGATTTCCTCGACTTCATATTCCAGTTCCTCATCTAGATCTTGGGGTGGTTCCAGGGCAGTGGGACCAAATTCTGGGGTTTCCGTAAAGGGGGATAAGAGGGAGGCGTGGAATATGTTATGGATTTTCCAGTGATCGGGTAGGTGGAGTTCAAAGGAGACATTATTAAAGTTTCATAAGACCCTAAAGGGGCCTTCTCTTTTCGGCGACAGTTTTCGTAATTCCCCTTTCGTTTTTAGGTTTTTGGTGGAAAGCCAAACCATATCCCCAACCTGGTAGGGGGAGTAGGCTTTCCCTTTTTGTCGTTTGTCATATTCCTTCTGGGTGTACATAATGGCGGCTGTGGCTTCTTTCCACGCATTTCCCCACTGCTCCAGGGTTAACTGGACGGCAGGGATAAAAGTTCTGTTGATAGGCGGAAAGCCCCTAGGTTCGTATCCGTTCATTAGTAAGAAGGGGGGTTGTTTAGTAGTTGAGTGTGTGGCTGAGTTATGGGTGAACTCAGCGATGGGGAGGAAGTCACTCCAAGAGGCCGGATTCTTGTGACAAAAGATCTGTAGGTAGGTTTCCAATTCTTGGTTGACCCTTTCTGTTTTCCCATCCGTTTGTGGGTGATAAGCGGTAGATAGTTTTGGGTCGTATTGGAGCAAGCGAGCCATTTCCTTGGCGAACGCGCTGTTGAACTGGGGGCCTCTATCCGAGATTACCGAATCATGGATGCCGAAACGAGAGAACACATTCTTCAGAAATAGGTTGGCAACCCCCTCCGCAGTCACCGTTTTCGTAGTCGGGATAAAAATAGCCCCCTTCGAAAGTCTGTGGTCCACCACAACTAAAATAGCATCCCACGGGGGGGCCGGGGGAAGGTCGGTGATTAAATCCATGGACAAATGTTGAAAGGGGCGGGTGGCAACGGTTGGGATTGGAACGACGGGGGGTTGGTTTGGGTGAGTGGCAACCTTGTGTTTCTGGCAAACAGGGCATCCCGCCAGGTACTGGCGTAGGAACCGGGCCATCCCGGGCCACCAGTAGTCCCAGGAGATGAAGTTGTACAGTTGGTAGAAGCCGGGGTGGCTGGAGGTTACAGCAGAGTGGATAGCGTGTACTAGGGGTTGACAGAACTCCTCATCAACATAGAGGCATCCTTGGTAGTAGAGGGAGCTGTTACAAATCTCCCAATTGGCGGCGTTGGTTCGTGGAAATGCCGGCTCTCCGCCCTCCACACAGAGGAGAGCGTTCAGGGCGGCAGGGTCACGGAGCGGCTTCTCAAGCTCCTGATGTAGGGCAGTATCAATGGACCTGATGAAGACGTCATCAGGTATCAACTGGAGAGGTTCCTGGGTGTCATCAGTGATGTCCGGGCGGGACAGGAAATCGGCGGGGCCCATCTGGCCCCCCGGGGTATGCACAAGCTGCAGGTCGTAATCCTGCAAGAAGAGTTGCCAACGAGCATGTCATCGGGAGAGGTCCCGAGGTTGGCGGAAATATGTTAGGTTTTTGTGGTCCGTAAGGACCATCACTGGGAAGGCCGTCCCTGTGAGGTAATGGTGCCAATCCTTCAGTGCAAGGATGATGGCCAACAACTCCCTGTCGTGGATGTCGTAATTCTGCTTGGCAGGGGCAAATGTGGAGGAACAGTAGGCACATGGGTGGAGATCCCCATTGCCATCTTTCTGCATAAGTACCGCACCGGTGGCTGCTAATGACACATCAGTCATCAGCCAAAAGAGTTTACTGGGGTCTGGGTAGCATAGCACCGGGGCTCAGAGGAACAGTCGTTTCAGGGCTCGGAAGGCATCATCAGTTTCCGGGGTCCACTCCCACCGTTTTCCTTTGGTGGTTAGAGCGACTAGGGGCCTTGCGAGGTTGGAAAACTCGGATATAAACTTCCGGTAGAAGTTACAAAATCCTAAAAATGACTGTACTTGTTTTACTGTTTTCGGGGGTTCCCAATCTTCGATGGCTTTGAGCTTGACTGGGTCCATTGCTACGCTTCCTTCCTTCAACACCATTCCCAGGTATTCGACTTCCGGGACGTTGAAGGTACATTTTTCTAGTTTTAGGTAAAGTTGGTGCTCTGCTAGCCTCACGAGCACCTTCTTAGTTCGTTCATGATGTTCATGTAAGTCAGCCGAGTGGATGAGGAGATTGTCCATGTAAATGATTAGCCACCCCTCAGCTAGGTAGTCTGCGAAAATGTCGTCCATGAGTGCTTGAAACGTGGCAGGTGAATTGCAAAGGCCAAAGAACATGACAGTGGGCTCGAAAAGCCCCATTGGCGTGATAAACGCTGCCTTCCATCGATCCTTCAGGTGTATGAGGACATTGTTGTACCCCCACCGGACATCCATCTTGGTGAATATGATACGGAACACGAGACGTGAAGTCCGAGACGCTCGGCGATTAGCTGATCAAAGGCTCCTGTCGCAGGTCTGTACCATAGGCACACGGCTAGGATGGATAGGCAGGCGGCGGCGGCCTCGTGGTAGAGGATGAGGCGATAGTTCAGGGTCTGCCTGAATAGAACTCTCTCGAGCAAGGGAAGTCCGTCCACCTTGCAAGGTACAGCGTAAACCTTCACATAAGATCGCGTAGAATTTAGCTAGAGAGCTAACTATAATACAGGGGTGCTTATATATGTAAATGACTGGGGATGGGAATATACTCCTAAGTAGGATGGGGAATCCGACTAGGAGTTAGTCCACTCCTGTTTGGGAGTGGAGAATGGAGAGCATCCATATCAAGAGGAACAATAAGAGATCTTGCACTGCCTATGGAAAGAAGGGGAAGGGCAGTGCAAGGAACCCGCTCCTAATTGAGGATAGGGTTCAAACTCTATCTCTAAAACGGATATATCAAACTTGGCGGAATAAAGGAAGAGATAACATCGCCTCTCGGATGCTGTGTGGAGTAGGTATGGGCAAGGCAATGACTTGCCGTAACTGAGAGTGAGATCGTATATCCTAACCAAGATAGGGGAGGCCCGTACAGGCGAACTCTAAGTAAGAAATGGAAATGAGAAAGGGGAAAGAAGAAAGACAGGAGGAGAGCCTCCTCATAGGAAAGGGAAGGGGCACTCAGCCCGTTGGAGGAACTCCGCTAGCTCCTCGGCATCCCATGCGAACCACTCAGGGTTCCCTGGCAGAACGTTCTCTTGGTTCTCTGGTAATGGAGGAGATGCGTTCCAGATATCCAGGGACTCTCCCCACACTAGTCTGCTGGAGAAGTCAGCCTTGAGGTCCATTGGCTGCTCTGTGAGGGAAGAAAAAGAAAAAGACGGCGCATCCAACTCCTCCGGATATGGAGTTGGAGGCCTCACCCATCGTTCCGTAACATTACCTCCATCCTCCGGGTAAAGGGGATGATTCCATTCATCCATTACTTCATCTAGCCCCACCACTATGGACGACAAGGGGGCAGTCGCCTGTGGCATGGCCAGGACTAATCTTGTGGCAGTTTGGGCAGGAATAGAAGGGACATCTCCAATATAGGAGGTGTTGTCCGCCACATTCAGGGCAGGACTGGGGGAGGAACGGGGTGGCGAGGGAGGGGCAATGGTAGGGAGGGTGGCGAGGGGCACGTCGAGAGCAGAAGGGGCAAACCTCATGGGGACAGTCCCAAGTGGTGGGGTGGGCGAAATTGCAGCGTGTGCAGTGGTAGTCAGTTCTGAGGTCGTAATCCTCAGGGATATTCTGAGAGAGGGGGGGGAGTCCATGGCGGAGAGCGGGGGGAGAGGCGATCCCTCGAAGAGGGTTGTCTCGAGGTGGAGTAGATGGGTCGGGGATAGGGACGGGGGGGTTGGTTGCATGCTGGTAGACGCGGCTGCGGGCATCCTCCAGGTCCTCCAGTTCCAAGGGGTTCGGGAGATGGGGGGACTGGGCTCTAGGGGGCATAGGAGGGATGAAGGGATCAGCATCCCCTCCATCATGGCCTGTTCTCGTTGCTGAAACTCAGGAGAGTAGAGGCGGCGCCAGACTAGCAGGCGCAGTTCCTCCACTAGTTCCGATGAGATCGAGAACAAGCCGGCGGTTCTTGATGACTCTTCCCCTAATGTTTGGGGCCAGGGGCCCAACGAGCTCCCAGACGATCTTGTGGATCCCGAGGAGGGGGATCTCAGCAATGACCTCGTGGAACCCGGCCTCATGGAGAGACTGGGCGATGAGGACCCCGAGGTAGACGAGGTTTGAGGAGAGGAGGGGTTGGCGGTGGACTGAGAAGGGGCCAACATAGTCACTATCATCTGACGGGTCTGAGTGGTTTGGTTGGTGGCAGGCGGAACGAATGTAGGAGTACACCTCATAGGTGTTTATGAGGGTGGTGAGGGGGCGGACTAATGGGGAATGGCGCCACTCTACTAGCCAGCTAGCTATGTAAGGGGATTGTAAAAGATTGTGATAAAGATACCCTCGTTCCAAGCGGGGGACTGATTTGAAATTGTAGGCGTCACCGGCCTTAGCCGTGACGATGGGTACGTGAGGATCCACGGGGGGTATGCTGTAAGGAGCGACGACGAGTCTGTTAATGTCAATAGTAGTTCTTGGCATGCCAGTGGTAAGGACAGGAGTCGATCTTGCAATAGAACCAGTGTTCTCTGACATGTTTGTTTAAAAAGTGGACACGTTTTTCTTTGATAATGACGGTTTGCCTGTCCCTGATGATTTCTTTGGTTTTCGCGGGTATAAATTCTGTGTGCCAGCGGCCGTATCGTTTGTCCTGGAAAGTGGGTTGTATGTCATAGACCATGGTGTGTTAGTTTTCGATTTTATGTGCTTTCTTATACGTCTGGAGGATCCGATCGGAATGAGTGAAGTTGGCCTCTGGTTCCCAGGTGTTTTCCGAATGGGAGTATCCTTTCCATTTAACTAAGAAGGATAAGTTTCGTAAGTCCCCCTTGTGGGAGATGATTTCTTCAACTTCATATTCCGGTTCCTCATCTAGATCTTGGGGAGGTTCCGGGGCAGTGGGACCAAATTCCGGGGTTTCTGTAAAGGGGGAAAGGAGGGAGGCGTGGAATACGTTATGGATTTTCCAGTGATCGGGTAGGCAGAGTTCAAAGGAGACATTATTGAAGTTTCGTAAGACCCTAAAGGGGCCTTCTCTTTTCGGCGACAGTTTTCGTAATTCTCCTTTCGTTTTTAGGTTTTTGGTGGAAAGCCAAACCATATCCCCAACCTGGTAGGGGTAATAGGCTTTCCCTTTTTGTCGTTTGTCGTATTCCTTCTGGGTGTACGTAATGGCGGCTGTGGCTTCTTTCCACACGTTCCCTGACTGCTCCAAAGTTAATTGGACGGCAGGGATAAAGGTTCTGTTGATGGGTGGGAAGCCCCTGGGTTTGTACCTGTTCATTAGTAAGAAGGGGGGTTGTTTAGTAGTTGAGTGTGCGGCTGAGTTGTGGGCGAACTTGGCGATGGGGAGGAAGTCACTCCAAGAGGCCGGATTCTTGTGGCAGAAGATCTGTAAATATGTTTCCAACTCTTGGTTGACCCTTTCCGTTTCCCCATCCGTTTGTGGGTGATAAGCAGTTGATAGTTTTGGGTTGTATTGGAGTAAGCGAGCCATTTCCTTGGCGAATGCGCTGTTGGACTGGGGGCCTCTATCCGAGATTACCGAGTCATGGATGCCGAAACGAGAGAACACATGCTTCAAAAATAGGTTGGCGACCCCCTCTGCTGTCACCGTTTTTGTAGTCAGGATGAAAATAGCTCCCTTCGAAAGTCCGTGGTCCACCATGACTAAAATAGCATCCCACAGGGGGGCCAGCGGGAGGTCAGTGATCAAATCCATAGACAAATGCTGGAAGGGGCGGGTGGTGACAGTGGGAATAGGTATGACGGGGGGTCAGTTGGGGTGGGTGGCAACCTTGTGTTTTTGGCAGATGGGGCACCCGGCGAGATACCAATGGAGGAAACAGGCCATCCCGGGCCACCAGTAGTCCCGGGAGATGAAGTTGTATAGTCGGTAAAAGCCAGGGTGGCCGGAAGTGATGGCGGAGTGGATGGCATGTACGAGGGGTTGACAAAATTCCTCATCAACATAGAGGCAGCCCTGATAGTAGAGGGAGTTGTTGCGAATCTCCCAATCGGCGGCGTCGGTTCACGGAAATGCTGGTTCACCGCCCTCCATGCGGAGGAGAGCGTCCAGGGCGACGGGGTCATGGAGCAGCTTTTCCAGCTCCTGACGTAGGGTGGTATCAATAGACCTGATGAAGACATCATCAGGTATCAACTGTAGGGGTTCCTGGGTGTCATCGGTGATGTCCGGGCGGGACAGGAAATCGGCGGGGCCCATCTGGCCCCCCAGGGTATGCACAAGCCGCAGGTCGTAATCCTGCAAGAAGAGTTGCCAATGAGCGTGTCATCAGGAGAGGTCCTGAGGTTGGCGGAAATATGTTAGGTTTTTGTGGTCCGTAAGGACCGTCACTGGGAAGGCCGTCCCTGTGAGGTAATGGTGCCAATCTTTTAGTGCTAAGATAATGGCCAATAACTCCCTGTCGTGGATGTCGTAATTCCTCTCAGCAGGGGCAAACGTAGAGGATCGGTAGGCACATGGGTGGAGATCCCCGTTGCCATCTTTCTGCATTAGTACCGCACCAGTGGCTGCCAATGACGCATCGGTCATTAGCCAAAAGTGTTTATTGGGGTCTGGGTAGCGTAGTATAGGGGCTTGGAGGAATAGTTGTTTCAGAGCTCGGAAGGTGTCGTCCGTTTCAGGGGTCCACTCCCACTGTTTTCCCTTGGTGGTTAGAGCTACTAGCAGCCTTGCGAGATTGGAGAACTCGGGGATGAACTTCCTATAGAAGTTACAAAATCCCAGAAACGACCGTACTTGTTTTACTGTTTTCGGGGGCTCCCAGTCCTCGATGGCTTTGAGCTTGACTGGGTCCATAGCTACGCTTCCCTCCTTTAACACCATTCCCAGGTATTTGACTTCCGGGACGTTGAAGGTACATTTTTCTAGTTTTAGGTAAAGTTGGTGCTCCGCTAGCCTCGCGAGCACCTTCTTAGTTCATTCATGATGTTCATGTAGGTCGGCCAAGTGGATGAGGAGATCGTCCATATAAATGATTAGCCACCCCTCGGCTAGATAGTCTGCGAAGATATCGTCCATGAGTGCTTGAAACATGGCGGGCGAGTTGCAAAGGCCAAAGAACATGACAGTGGGCTCAAAAAGCCCCATCGGCATGATAAACGCTGCCTTCCATCGATCCTTCGGATGTATGAGGACGTTGTCGTACCCCCACCGGATATCCATTTTGGTGAATATATGCGAGTCCTTGACCTTATCGATGAGGTCAGTGGTGAGGGGAAGGGGATAGGCATTCATAACTGTCATAGAGTTGAGGTACCGATAGTCCTGGCAAGGTCGGAGCTTCCCGTCTTTCTTCTTAACGAAGAAAAACGGAGACGCCTGTGGAGAGGTCGATGGCCTGATCTTTCTGCTCTTCAGGTGCTCCACGATAAACTCCTTACACGTGGTCAACTCCTTGGGGTTTAGGGAATAGTTCTTGGCCCGCCTCGGAACGAACTCCTTGGTGAGTTCTATGCGGTGATCATAACTTCGGGACGGGGGTAGGGTGGTGGCTGCTTCTTCTGAGAAGACCTTCTTGTAGTCTTGATACTCCTTCGGCAGGGTCTTGTGTTCATGGATCTGCTTGCTGGCGATTTCCGTTGACATGGTAGTCTTGCGAATCTCCTCATCAAGACTCTCTCGTATAATCACCTCCTCTGAGGAATCGTCCAGATCCTCAGCGATATATTTGGCCAGGTATCGCTATGCCACCTGTAGTGGTCTTTCCTCGACTTCTTCGTCAGATACCAGGAGAAGTTCCCGCTTCTCCCAGTCAATTATGGGGTTTTCCTCGGCAAGCCACACCATTCCTAGAATGATTGGCATCTTGCCGGAACCAAGCACCATCAGGCTCCTTCTTCGGGTCTTGCCTCCTATGGTCATGGTCAAGAATCCTCACTGGGTGATACTTCCTCCAGCGTTATGGGATCCATCTGCGTTGATAGTGTCTCATGGGTTCTTTAGACGGGTGAGGGGTACCTTCCATTTACGGGCATGCTTGGCATTAATAAAGTTGCTGGTAGCTCCGCTGTCGATCAGGGCATGTGTTTCGATGATTCCGGATGGGGTATGAACAGTTACAGGGATTGTCATTGATTGCCATTCTTGTGATAGTACAGCTTCCGGTAGTCAAGAGGAGGGAAACATCGACTTCCATCCTCGTTTCAAAAACCCCTTATCTTAGTGATCTTTTCCTGGAGCTTAGTGGAAAGTACTGCTACTCTTTCGTCTCCGCTGTCGTCTTCGTCATCAGCAAACTCATCATCTTCATAGACTTGTTGTAGGACCTTGAGGATTTGATCCTTCGTTCCCCTCTTGCTATCGAGTACCTTCTGTATATACTCCGCAGTTTCATCGGGCATCGGTGGGTCCTTAGTTATCCCATCTGAGACCTCTCAGGTTTTCTCGGTTGCTCTGGCCGACCCGGGTCTCTTGTGGTTTCAAGTGGAACACCCCTTCTTTCCACAGATGAAGCAAAGGCCGTTCTTGACATGGCGAGCTCTCTCCGTAGGCGATAACCTAATCGTGTCCACGTCCATCGCATTGGGGTCCTTTCCTGACAATCTGCCTCCTCCATTTCCTCCTTGATGGATGAATCGTCCTCCGGATAAATCTCTTACCCACTCTAGCTGGTGCACCTGTTTTTGCGCGGCTTCTACCCAGTCCTTGATAGTCATGGGTTCTTTGAGCAATATGACATTCCTGGCAATGTCATGGTTTAGTCCCCTGACAAACCACTCGCAGAGTGCACCCTCGTCGGTCACTCCTGATTTGGTGGCTAGGAGTTGGAAATCTTGTATATACTTCTGGGCGGTCTTCATGGTTGACGCCCCTTTTTCTTGGCGAAGATTTCCGATCTTCCTCCTTGCATCGGCCAACTCCTCCTTTGATACAAAGGAGTTGGCAAACCGTTCTATGAACTTGTTCCATGTTTTTTCTTTATCGTCTAGGTTGGCATCCAGGGCAAACTGCCCTTTGGCGAACACTCGTCCTCTCCCTTTCGACATCTTGTTTAATGCAGTGACCACCTTGGCTAGATCCGTCTTGTATATCTCCGGGTTTACTGTGAAATAATTATTCATCACTGCTATCCACCATATGGCATCTTCACTGTTTCCTGAAAAGTCAGCCGGGAGGGCTGCTTTTAACTCTGTTGGGGCCATTTCTTCTTCGTCATCGTTGGTTTCCTCTGGGTCATCTAGTTCTGTTTGGATCTGTTCCCAGGTCTTAGCTGCTCGTGACCTCCGTCTTCCTGGCTCTGAGGCGCGGGCGGAGAAGTACTCCGGGAGGGGGTGGGCGGACGGAGTGGAGACCGGGACCGGTGGCTGTATTGGGGATCGACTAGAGAATACCTCCGTGTCCAATCGCGCAGAAGGGGACGGGCCTCTGCTGATCCGAGGTTGGCTAACAGGAAGTGAAGATGGGGATTCTCCTCAAGTAACAACTGGAGGACTCGCTGAGGGATGGGAGGGAGAAAAGAGGAGTTCCAGTAGACGCCCTGCTCCAGGGGCATCGAAGTGTATCTGGGATAGGGGTCCTACATATAGAGGCGGAGGTGGGAGAGGGGGGTTGATGTTCATCGTCTAATCCAGGTTGGCGTGTAATCTTAGGGGGATGGTGTCCCGGCCTGTAGAAACAGGGGGAGCGGAAGAAGAGCTAAATTCTTTTGATATGGAACGTGAGACGTGAAGTCCGAGACGCTCAGTGATTAGCTGATCAAAGGCTCCTGTCGCAGGTCCATACCATAGGCACACGGCTAGGACGGATAGGCGGGCGGCGGCGGCCTCATGGTAGAGGATGAGGCGATAGTTCAGGGTCTGCCTGAATAGAACTCTCTCGAGCAAGGGGAGTCTGTCCACCTTGCAAGGTACAGCGTAAATCTTCATGTAAGATCACATAGAATTTAGCTAGAGAGCTAACTATAATACAGGGGCGCTTATATACGTAAATGACTGGGGATGGGAATATACTTCTAAGTAGGATGGGGAATCCGACTAGGAGTTAGTCCACTCCTGTTTGGGAGTGGAGAATGGAGAGCGTCCATATCGAGAGGAACAATAAGAGATCTTGCACTGCCTATGGAAAGAAGGGGAAGGGCGGTGCAAGGAACCCGCTCCTAATTGAGGATAGGGTTCAAACTCTATCTCTAAAACAGATATATCAAACTCGGCGGAATAAAGGAAGAGATAACATCGCCTCTTGGATGCTATGTGGAGTAGGTATGGGCGAGGCGATGACTTGCCATAACTGAGAGTGAGATCGTATATCCTAACCGAGATAGGGGAGGCCCGTATGGGCGAACTCTAAGTAAGAAATGGACATGAGAAAGGGGAAAGAAGAAAGACAGGGGGAGAGCCTCCTCATAGGAAAGGGAAGGGGTGCTCAGCCCGTTGGAGGAACTCCACTAGCTCCTCGGCATCCCATGCGAACCACTCGGAGTTCCCTGGCGGAACGTTCTCTTGGTTCTCTGGTAGTGGAGGAGATGCATTCCAGATATCCAGGGACTCTCCCCATGCTAGTCCGCTGGAGAAGTCGGCCTTGAGGTCCATTGGCTGCTCTGTGAGGGAAGAAAAGGAAAAAGACAGCACGTCCAACTCCTCCGGATATGGAGTTGGAGGCCTCACCCATCATTCCATAACAGATATACTCTGTTTCCCTTAACCCATCTAGTCTTTGTCATTCATGCCTACCTGAATTCCCCTTTGTCATAGACATTCTCTTTGATCTGATTACTTGATGTATATTTGTCATGGATGAGTCATTCCTTATCTCTTATCTCGGTTCAACCCTTGACCCTTCTGACTCATCCATTCCATTATTATCTTGGCTTATCTGTTCTTCCTGACTTAGCCCCTGATCTCAGATCACCTTCTATTCTTCCGGCTAAGTCAGCACTTCTTTGATGTTCCATCATATTCCATCATATTCTGATGGCTTGTCACTCTGACTCATCATCAGTACCCTACACCCTATTCCCTTTCTTGATCAGTACAGCCACTTATCCCTGACTCCTATATATAGTGGCTACCCTTGTACCT
This sequence comes from Austroboletus festivus, assembly GCA_038088875.1. Taxonomy (NCBI): domain Eukaryota; kingdom Fungi; phylum Basidiomycota; class Agaricomycetes; order Boletales; family Boletaceae; genus Austroboletus; species Austroboletus festivus. The sequence continues at coordinate 27,034 of JBBPJU010000115.1, read as the reverse complement.
TAGTTTCCCATCTTAGACCTCCCTTTCATAATGCCTTCCCCTCCATAATCTTCCTCAGATCCCACCCTTGATGACCTCCCCATGTTGTTGTCACTTGTACTCCCCATATCCATGAATCCATTATTCTTCCCTATCATTATTACCTGTTAGTCTCAGGCATCCAATTGGTCATTCCACTTGCTGTTACGATCTCAGATAGAGACTACCTCAGTCACAGGAAGGACTGCTTCTGCACTACTTGCTGGCTTTGGATGGGAAACAGATATGATGTGGATGTGCTTGACCCTCCCCTGGAGGAGGAACCTGAGTGGCCTGTAGCAGATGAGTGGTGATCATTTCATGGGTGGAAAGTCGTTCAATCAGACCCCTTATTTCTTTCTGGATACCCAAAAGCTGAGTTCCCATTTCCACCTCAGTATTGGGGACACTTTAGGTTGTTGATCTACTTCAGATCTTCTGTCAACAACCTCTCCATTAATGTACCAATATTTCAGCTCTCCTCATGGAGGCCTCATTGCTTTATCTTCCATTCCCCTATTCCAGTATGTCAGGCATCACCAACCCCTTTTCATTTACCTTATCTTCAGACTACCTCATTCCTTGCCTCATGTGAGGTGCAGCACTTGTAGATCTTGATCTGCAGTGCCTCTTCCTTTCCATAATAGGGATCTATACCTTAGGGGATCACCATAAATACGGTAGCCATCTGTACTTGTAGCCTCAGCTAGATCTATGCAATCACAAGTGTGGTGTCTAGTTTCCTCAGTGTGAAAGAGTCACTGCAGTGATCTCCTTAGGAATTCTACTAGTCTTCATGCTACTATTGAGTGCATGCTGTGATAAAAGATCAGACTAGGTGTTATGCTTGTTCAGTATAACACTTGCTTTGTCAATCTTCAGCACAATCAGTCGCTACCACTCCTTATCATTTAACTGAAGTCCTTTATCCTGATTATTGGTGATGTTCCTCCATCATATCTTCTGTTATGCTTGAACTGGGTAGGTCCAAGTGTAGCCCTTCTAGAGCCTTGCAATGACTAGGGACGAGGTAAGGGCAAGGTAAGTCCTAATGATAGGGGTAACAGGTGGCTCTGTAGGAATGAAGACGGATATCAAGGAAACATCTAGGAGTCAATACAAGAAGGGAACTGGTGATGGACAAGAAGCATAGAGGACATCACCAGAAGTCAAGGGTGGGGCAATAGGTATCACCATAAATCTGAGAGGGCAGAGGATACTGCCATAGTACTGAAAAGGCGATGGCTAAGGTGATGGGGAATCGGGATGAAGAGAGAGCCATCAACAGATAATAGATTCGGTGATGAGATGATGGAAGATATGATGGAGGAGCATCACCGATAATCAGGATAAAGGGACTTCAGCCAAATGATAAGGAGCGGTAGCGACTGAGGATTATGCTGAAGATTGATGATGCAAGTGGAATAACTGATTGGATGCCTGAGACTAACAGGCAACAATGACAGGGAAGAATAATAGATTCATGGGTATGGGGAGTACAAGTGATGACAAAGCAGGGAAGTCATCAAGAGAGGGATCTGAGGAAGATTATAGAGGGGAAGGCATTATAAATGGGAGGTCTAAGATGGAGACCTAAGATACAGAAGAAGCTGCTATATGTAGTGATCAAGGGAGGTGGCTGTGTAATACAAGAAAGGGAACAGGGTAAAGGGGACTGATGATGAGTCAGAATGACGAGTCATTAGAATGTCCAGGAATATAATGGAACATCAAAGAAGTGCTGACTTAGCCAGAAGAAGGGAAAGTGATCTGAGATCAGGGGCTAAGTCAGGATAAACAGATAAGCCAAGATAATAATGGAATGGATGAGTCAGAAGGGTCAAGGGTTGAACTGAGATAAGAGATAAGGAGTGACTCATCCATGACAAATATACATTGAGTAATTGGATCAAAGGGAATGTCTATAACAAAGGGGAGTCAGGTAAGTGATACGGAATGCAGGATGTGAAGTCCGAGTCTCTGGGCAATTAGCTGATCAAAGGTGCCTAGGTTGGGACCAAACCTAAGGTGTCACACACCAGGTGGACTACCCATGGAGGGCCACTCCTTTCCCTCATGAAGGAGATTGTCCATGGCTCAATGCCAACATTTCCACCGCAGCCTACGGAGGGAACTTGGATATGAGGCATCAATTCTGGAATGGAGAAGCGGAGGGGGAAACCTGGGGAGAGGAACCACTGGGGGACCATGTCCCAGGATGGTGGAACGTCCAGGCTCCACCGATCCATCTAGAGGAGATGACACCCGCACCTGAATGGCCCACTGATCCCACATGGATATAGACATATCCACACCTTTCCAATATGTCGGTATGAACTCTATCCCTTATCTTCGAACTTTAGTTTCTTTCTGATCACACCCTTACACTGGTGTGATCACTCATTCCTCCACCTATGCTTATCTCCTGTAACCTTTTGCCCTACAGACAGCCTTCCCCCTTCCTGTGATCTCTACTTATGGTCATAGTAGTTATCTTTCTCCCCTATAAATATGGCTGCCCATGTACAGTAATTCCTTAACTAGATCTATGTTTAATTTACATGGTATTTGGTTCAACAGTTGCCCCTTAAGTAAAGGTCACCGATAAGACTTACCAAAACCATCCTGGACTTCCATCAGTCTACTGTCTACTGCTGAGTGACAGCTTGAACTTGGCTATATCTTTGTGTCTTAGATCTATATCCGTAGATTGCATCACATAAGGCACATTGCGAGTACTGACTTCCATGTAGCAATGGCCTCGTGGAAGATAATGAGGCAAAGGTTCAGGGTCTGCCTGATTAAGACTCTCTCGAGGAAAGGTAAACTGTCCACCTTTCCAAGGTGCAGTGTAAAATTCACATAAGGTTGCTTAGAATTTAGCTGGGGAACTAACTAATGTACAAGGGTGCTTATATACTAAATGGGGTAGGTATGGGAACATACTTCTATAAGGGAAGGTTTCCCAAGTAGAAGTAAGATTCACTCCTGATTGGGGATGAAGAATGGAGAGCATCCAAATGGGAATCTAACTCAAGAATCATGCACTGCCTATGGATAAAAAGGAAAGGGCAGTGTATGGGAATTCTGTGACACAATCTTTGGGTATAGATCCAAGACACAAAGATATTGCCAAGTTCGAGCTGTCACTCAATAGTAGACAGGAGACTAATAGAAGTCCGGGATGGTTATGGTAAGTCTTGCTGTGTTCCTCACTTAGAAATGGCAGTTGAACCAAATACCACATAGATTAAATGTAGATCTAGTTAAGGGATTACTGTACATGGGCAGTGGTATTTATAGGGGAAGGAAAACTACTATGACCATAAATAGAGATCACAGGAAAGGGGGAAGGCTGTCCGTAGGGCAAAGGGTTACAAGAGATAGGCATAAGTGGAGGAAGAAGTGATCGCACCAGTGTAAGGGTGCGATCCAAAAGAAACTATAGTTCATAGATAAGAAATAGGATTCATACCGAGATAAGGGAAAGGCATGGGTGCGATCACATCCACGCATCATTCGTAGGCCACTCCAGCGCTGGTGCGGTTTCCTCCAGGTGGATCGGCGGTGCTTATACTTGCCACCATCCTGGGACTATGTCTCCTAGGGGTTCCTCACCCCAGTTGGCTCCTTCTGCTTCTCCATTCCAGAATTGATGCCTCATATCCAAGTTCCCTCCATAGGCTGCCGTGGAGATGTTGGCATTGAGCCACAGTCAGTCGCCTTCATGGGGGAATGGGGTTGCCCTCCGTGGGTAGTCCACATGATGCATGACAAATTCCTTCTAATTGAGGAGAAACTCCAAACCTAATCTCTAAGTGGATATATGAGTTTGGCAGAAGATAGAAGGGGTAATACCACATCCGGATGCTGTGTGGAGAAGGTATGGGTGATGTGGTAACTTGCCATAACACAAGAGTGAATGGATATATCCTAGTGGAGAAAAGGGGGAAGGTCTCCCAGTCGGGAGTTAGAAGAGGAATTAAGAAAAAGATGAATCAAAGAAAGGGAAATGGTCTGTCTGCTCGGAGCAGGAACTCCACTAATTCCTCTGCGTCCCACATGAACCATTCTGGGTTCCCGGGGGGAATGTTCTCTTGATTATCTGGAAGTGGGGGTGAGGTGTTCCAGATATCTAACAAGTCTCCCCAAGCGAGTCTGCTGGAGAAGTCCACCTCTAAGTCCATCCACTGATCTAAAGAAGAAAAAGAAAAAGATGGGGCATCCAACTCCTCTGGGTATGGAGTAGGAGGCCTTACCCATCGTTCTGTAACATTATCTCCCTTCTCCAGGTAGATGGGATGATTCCACTCATCTACCAATCTATCTAGCCCCATCACTACATCGGACCAGGGGGCAGTTGGGAGAGGCATGACCAGGGGACACCTCTCGGCAGTGGGGGCAGGAATAGAAGGGGCACCTCCAATAAAGGAGGTGTTGTCCTCCACATTCAGGGCAGGACTGGGGTAGGGAGGGGGTGGTGAGTGAGGGGCAGCAGAAGGGAGGATGGCCAGGGCTTCTTCTGGAGCAAATGGTGCAAAGGACGTGGGGACATTCCCAGATGGTGGGGTGAGCATAGTTACATCATATGCAGTGGTAGTCAGTTCTGAGGTTGATATCCTCAGGGATATTCCTAGTGAGGGGGGGAGAGGCAATCCTTCAAAGAGGGTTGTCTCTAGGTGGAGTAGACAGGTCGGGGACAGGGATGGGGGGGTCGGTGTCATGTTGGTAGGCTCTTGGTTGGTTACCCTGTGGATCCTCCAGTTCCAGGGGGTTCGGTAATGTCGGGGAGAGGGATCTAGAGGGCTCAGGAGGGACGAAGGGATCAACATCCCCTCCATCATTGCCTGCTCTCTCTGCTGAGATTCGAGAGAGTAGAGGCAGCGCTGGACTAGGAGGTGCAGTTCCTCTGCTAGTTCTGACGAGATTGAGAACCAACCTTCAGTTTCTGATGACCCTTTCTTGTATATTGGGGGTGAGGGGGCCAACAAGCTCCCAGATGATCTTGTGGACACTGAGGAGAGGGATCTCCTTGATGACCTGGTTGAAGCCTCCCTCATGAAGAGCCTGTCCGATGAGGATCCCAAGGTAGATGAGGTTAGAGGAGAGGAGGGGTTGGCAGTGTACTGAGAAGGGGCCAACATAGTTATCATCTGAATTGTGGGGGTTGTTTTGGGTAGAGCGGATATTGGAGTACACCTTGTAGGTGTTTATAAGAGTCGTGAGGGGGTGCACTAAAGTGAAATGTCTTCGTTCTATCAGCCAGGTGGCTATGTAAGGGGAATTTAAAAGATTGTGATAAAGGTATCCCCTTTCCAACCAGGGAATGGATTTGAAATTATAAGCATCTCCTGCTTTTGCTGTAATGACAGGGATAGTGGGTTCCTGTGGGGGAATGTCAAAGGGGGTGATGACCAGGTGGGTGACATCAATAGAAGTTCTTGGAGTGCCAGTGGTAGGGACAGTAGTCGAATTTGCAGTAGAACCAATGTTCTCTGACATGGGAATTCAGGAAATGGACTCTCTTCTCAGTAATCTGGGTTTTCTTGCCATCACAGATGACTTCTTTTACTTCTGCGGGAACAAATTCGGTGTGCCAGTGGCTGTATCTCTTGTCTTGGAAGGTGGGATGGGTGGGATAGACCATGATGACTATTTCTGAATATGATGTGCCTTTTTATAGGCAGATAGCAGTTCATCCAAGTGGGTGAAGTTAGCCTCTGGTTCCCAGGTGTTTTCAGAGTGAGGATAGCCTTTCCATTTTACCAAATAGGAAAGGTTATGAGATTCCCCTTTGTGGGATAAGATTTCTTCTATTTCATATTCTGGTTCCTCATCTAGTTCCAAAATAGGTTCTGGGGCAATGCTTCCATATTCATCAGTTTCTGTAAAGGGGGACAAGAGAGGTGTGGAAAACATTGTGGATTTTCCAATGGGCGGGTAGACAGAGTTTGAAGGAGATGTTGTTTATGTTTCATAAGACCCTAAATGGGCCTTCTCTTTTTGGCAATAGTTTTCATAACTCCCCTTTTGTTTTTAGGTTTTTTATGGAAAGCCAAACCATATCCCCAACCTGGTAAGGGGAGTAGGCTTTTCCTTTCTGTCTTTTCTCATATTCATTTTGGGCATATGTTATGGTGGTGGTGGCTTCTTTCCAAGCTGTCCCCCATTGGTCGAGGGTGAACTGTACTGCTGGTATGAACATTTTCAAGATAGGGGGAAATCCTCTGGGTTCATATCCATTCATTATCAGGAATGGAGATTGTTTCATTGTAGAGTAAAGGGCAGAGTTATGGGCAAATTTGGCTATGGGGAGGAAGTCACTCTAGGAGGATGGATTCTTGTGGCAGAAGATCCAAAGGTATGTTTCAAGTTCCTGGTTGACCCGTTCCATTTCCTCATCAGTCTGAGGGTGGTAAGTGGAGGACAGCTTTGGGTCGTATTGAAGTAGTCGGGCCATTTCTCATGCAAAGGTACTGTTAAATTGGGGGCCTTGGTCAGAGATGATGGAATCATGGATGCCAACATGGAGAAACACATTTTTTAGGAATAGAGTTGCTACCCCTTCTGCCGTCACCGATTTAGTAGTCGGGATGAAAATAGCCCCCTTCGAAAGTCCATGGTCCACCACAACTAAAATAGCATCCCACAGGGGTGCTGGTAGAAGATCGGTGATATGGTCCATCGAAAGGTGTTGGAAGGGGTGGGTGGCGGTGGTGGAGATAGGTAGTATAGGGGGACGATTTGGATGGGTGTCGACCTTGTGTTTCTGGCAAACCAGGCATCCAGCAAGGTAACGGCAGAGGAAACATGCCATCCCAGGCCACCAGTAGTCCTGGGAGATGAAATTGTAGAGACGGTAGAAGCTGGAGTGTCTGGTAGTGATGGCATTATGTATTGCATGTATCAGTGGCTGTCAGTATTCCTCATCAACATATAGCCATCCTTGGTAGTAAAGAGAGTGATTGTGGACCTCCCAGTCGGAGGCTGCCATGTGAGGGAAGGTGGGGTTGCCCTGCTCAACCCAGAGCAAGGCGTCGAGAGCTGCTGGGTCCTTCAGGGGTTTCTCCAGCTGGGTTCAGAGGGTAAGATTGATTGACCTGATGAACATGTCGTCAGGAATCAGTTGGATCAGATCCCAAGTTTCATCAGCAATGTCCAGTTGGGATAAGAAGTCTGCCGGAGCCATCTGGCCACCAGGAGTGTGGACCAGACGAAGATCAAAATCCTGTAAAAATAGTTGCCACCATGTGTGGCAATGTGACAAGTCCCAGGGTTGCCAGAAGTAGGTGAGGTTCTTGTGGTCCATAAGGACTGTTACTGGGAATGCAGTTCCAGTGAGATAATGTTGCCAATCCTTCAAGGTGAGGATAATGGCCAATAGTTCCTGGTCATGAATGTTGTAATTTCACTCAGCCAGAGCGAACGTTGAAGATCTGTAGGCACACGGATGGAGATCCCCATTGCCATCTTTTTGCATGAGCACTGCTCCAGCAGCCGCTAATGATGCATCTGTCATCAGCCAGAATGTTTTTCTTGGGTCTGAGTAGTGTAGTATGGGGGCATGGAGGAAAAGCCTTTTCAAGGCTCGGAATGTGTCATCTGCCTTGGGGGACCATTCCCACCACTTCCCTTTTGTTGTCAAAGTGGTGAGTGGTCACACCAGGTTTGAGAATTCAGGGATAAACTTCCTGTAGAAGTTGCAGAATCCGAGGAATGAGCACACTTGTTTCACAGTTTTCGGGGCCTCCAAATCTTCGATTGCTTTCAGCTTGATAGGGTCCATAGCTACACTTCCTTCCTTCAACACCATTCCCAGGTATTCCACCTCCGGGACGTTGAAGGAACATTTTTCTAGTTTTAATTATAGATGGTGCTCCACTAGCTGCATGAGCACCTTCTTCATCTGCTCATCATGCATTTTCTGGTCAGCCAAGTGGATGAGGAGACTGTCCATATAAATGATTAGCCACCCCTCAGCTAGATAGTCAGTGAATATATCGTCCATAAGGGCCTGGAACATGGCTGGCAAGTTGCACAGCCCAAAAAACATTACTGTGGGCTCGAATAGCCCCATCAGTGTGATGAACACCACCTTCCATCTGTCCTTCTTATTAATCAGGACATTGTTATATCCCCATCAGACATCCATTTTAGTGAATATCCTTGAGTCCTTGACCTTGTCTATTAGATTGGCAGTGAGGGGGAGTGGGTAGGCATTCTTGACAGTCATTGAGTTCAAGTAGTGGTAGTCCTGGCAGGGTCTCAACTTCCTGTCCTTCTTTTTCACAAAGAAAAAGGGGGAAGCTTGTGGAGATGTGGACTGGGTGATCTTTCCGCTCTTCAGATGTTCAGAGATGAACTCCTGGCAGGCTGTCATTTCTTCTGGGTTGAGGGAATAGTTCTTTGCTTGTCTGGAAATGAAATCTTTGGTGAGTTCGATCTGGTGATCATAACTCTGGGACGGGGGTAAGGTGGTGGCTGCTTCCTCAGAGAATACTCTCTGAAATTCCTGATACTTGTTATGCTTGTACCAGGTAGGTCCAAGTGTAGCCCTTTTTGTAGGGTCAAGGGTTCAGGATAGAGTATCATCTAGTGAATACTCGTAAAGTTCAAAGAGAAAGCGTCCACTCAAAGTAGGATGAAGACTGTCACGCATCAGGTGGAGTACCTGCGGAGGGCCACTCCTTTTCCCCATGAGGGAGACCGCCCCTGGCTCAACGCCAACATCGCCAACGCCGCTTACGGGGGAAACCTCGATATGCGCCATCAATTCTGGTTCAGAGAAGCCAAGGGAGCTACCTGGGGAGAGGAGCCATTGGGCGACGAGGTCCCAGGATGGTGGAATGTGCAAGCACCACTGATCCGCTTGGAGGAGACCACTCCCGCGCCTGAGTGGCCCATGGATGCTGCATGGATGTAATTGCATCCATGCCCTTCCCACTATCTTGGTACAAACTCTTTTTCTTATCTTCGAACTCTAGTTTCTTTTTGATCGCACCCTTACACTGGTGCAATCTCTATTCCCCTCACCTATGCTTATCTCTTGTAACCCTATGCCCTACAGACAGCCTCCCCCCCTTCCTGTGGTTGCCTTTTATGGCCATAGTAGTTTTCCCTATCCCTATAAATAGTGCTGCCTATGTACTTGTATTCCCTAACTAGATCTACATTTAATCTACATGGTATTTGGTTCAACGGTTACCCCTGAAGCGAAGGTCACTGATAAGACTTACCATAACCATCCCGGACTTCTATCAGTCTCCTGTCTACTGTTGAGTGACAGCTCGAACTTGGCAATATCTTTGTGTCTTGGATCTATACCCGTAGATCGTGTCACAAAGACTGTGGTCAGGGAGTCTGAGTGGAAGAGAACACTCAGGAGTCTGACAAGGGAACAAACACAAGAGATGTGATTATAAGGGAGAACTAGACTAAAGTATATGGCAGCAAAGAGGTAGGCTTTTATAGTGAATAGGAATGAGAGGCGGTGTGGGAATACCACCTTAAATGGAAATGAGGCTGTCCATAGATGAGTCATATAGAACACGATGGAACATCAAAGAATAATCGATGAGTCAGCAGAGAAGGGAATGACTCATGATTGACTAATAACTGCTAAGTAATCGGGCCGATTACTAAGTATAAATGAGTAAGCAGGAGTAAGGGAATATGACTCAGCTAGAATGCGAATTGGACTTATCCATATAGGATTATCCAAGTGGAAATGAAAGGCTAGAGTCAAGTATACAATCAAAGATACAAAGAGAATGAAAGAAGAAAGAAATCGTAACATTACCCCCTTTGTACACTCGAAGCTACTGCAAGAGAACTCTAGAGGAGCCAGCGCACAGCAGTCGGTTTAGTCTCCATCTAAAGGTCACATACGTCTCCTGTCATGTTCGATTCTGTGACAGGATTGTACATATCTATGAGGGATCCTTCTGACTGAGGACTGGGAGAATGAGGATGTGGGGGAGATCTTCTAGGACAGCTGCATCCCATACTTCAGCGAGAAAAAGAAATACCCGGAGGAGGAGGAACAGGGAGGGCGAAATGAGTGGTAGCACGATGAGAGGTGGACAAAGTGGATGATGATGACGACTGGAAAGGTGTCTGTTGACAGAGAGGACACTGGTGCATCGTATGACCAGGTTGCCACTTAAGGCAGTGTGAACATTGATAGAATGGACATTCAACTCGAATATGTTCAAGTTGATGGCAAGAGAAACAGGCTTCATGGTAGCAAGGGTGTTGTGGAGATAGGGGAAGGGTATTGTCACCTCCAGACCACCATGCTTCTACACAATCTAAGAGAGCCTGTTCTTGGGGATCTAAAGGAGAGGAGGAGGCTGACGGAGTAGTGGCTGTCCAGTAGGCGGCAGAGCGTTCCCCTTTTTCCTTGGTGACTTCATTAATTCATTCTAATAGGTGGGTCATATCTAACTGATGCATGGCGTCCTCAATGAGGGTCTGAATATCCTTGCTGACTCATCATAACTTGGATGAGTATAGGGCGAGATGAGCATTAGATGTCATAACTTGACTCATCATTTCTAGGGTTCTGCATCCAAGATGGGCTAGGAAAAGGTTATGAAGTGCCGAATGGGGGTGAAGAATATCATTAATAGCTAAGGCATGTCCTGGGTGGCGAAGAATCTCTGTATAGACTTGTTCTCAGCAGGTATTGTCAAGAGTGGAGTCAGTCATAGGATCGGCGTGCATAGGAGGGTACGGTACACCAGGAGGGAGTGTACTGGTGGTCAAGGTGTCTGCAGTTGCAGCGATGGCTTCGAGAGTGACCAGAGGGGTGATGGGATGGGTAGGAGTCAAGGCAGGGGTATCAATGAAAGAAGAGATGGAAGAGATGGAAGACATTTCAAATGTAAGAGTTTCTGAAGGGTAGTAGCATCAATGGGAGTAGAAGTTAAAGAGATAATAGGGAAGGGTGATGGTTTTTATATTCTTTTAAGGCAGACTTTGCATTTTTTATGTCCAGCTCTGGGATCCATGAGTCTTCTTCAGCGGAGTATCCCTTCCATCAGATCAAATAGAAGCATTTTGACGGAATTCTGCAATGCCATACTATCTTCTTGATTTCATATTCTTCTTCGCCTTCTATTAATTCCGAGGGTGGTCTAGGGAAGTTCTTTCCATATATAGCATTCTCGTGATAAGGGGTGAGAAGGGAGGTGTGGAACACAGGATGTATCTTCCAGGTGTTGGGAAGACGTAGGTGATAGGAGATAGGAGATAGCACCTGGATAATGGTAAAAGGTCCTTCTCTTTTGGGCGCAAACTTTGGGTTATTTATGTTCCTTTTCAAATTGCGGGCTTCTAACCAAACCTTATCTCCTTTAGTAAATGGCGTAAAAGACTTCCTTGAATGGGCGGCCATAGTTTTTCTGGCTAGTTCATGGGCTGCGATGGCTTCATCTCGGGCTATAAGAAGTCTCCTGATTCTTTCTTCTACAGCGGGAATTTTGCTGTTTGGTAGTACTGTTGGGAGGGCTAGGGGTTTATAATCCATCATTAAGTAGAATGGGGATTTTCCTGTAACTGAATGAGCATGGTGGTTGTGAGTAAATTCTGCAGTGGAAATATGATCTGTCCAGTCAGATGGGTGATTACCACAAACAATACACAGATAGATTTCAATTTCCTGGTTAACTCTCTCAGTTTCTCCATCTGTTTGTGGATAGTAAGCAGTTGATAGGGTGAGATCATATTTCAACAGTTTTCCTAGCTCTTTAGCAAAGGATGATGTGAACTGTGGTCCTCTGTCAGAGATGATTTTATCATATAGTCCAAACCGTTTGTAAACTTTATGAAAGAAGAGGGTGGCTATACCCTTTGCGGTAACCATTTTGTTTGTTGGGCAAAGGATTACCCCCTTTGTAAGCCCATGGTCAACCATGACCAAGAGGGCATCAAAGCCGGTGGAAGAAGGGAGATCGGTGATGAGATCGCAAGAGACTTGTTAAAAGGGGCGAGTACACAGGGATTTGATAGGCAAGAGGGGTGGAGATGTGGGGTGAGTATTTGATTTGTTGGCCTGGCAAGTGGCGCAACCAGTGACGTATTGGCGAACAAAGGAAGCCAAACCAGGCCACCAGAAGTCAGCAGAGATTAGTTGACGAGTTTTAAGAAATCCTGGGTGACTAGCAGAGGAATGATCATGACAGCGCGAGACTATGTCATGACGAAGGAGGGGAGGAATATAGATGCGGTTATGATAGGTAAGAATGTTATCTTCGTACTTCCAGTCTGTGAGGTGGGCACGAAGAGTAGGAGGAGCATCAGAGAGATTAGAAATAGTTCGCTGAACCAGAGGATCGGATGAGGAGAGAGTGGTAATACTTGTTTGCAGAGCTGTATCAACAAGGTTAACGAAGAGAGAGGGGGACAAGAGAGTGACAGAGGAGTTGTTGGAAGAGTCATCTGGGCAGCGGTCTGGGTGGCAGGATAGTGCATCAGGACCAGAGAGAAGGGATCCAGGGACATGGATCATTTTAAGGTCGTAATCTGCTAGGTCAAGGAGCCATTGGAATCTGTTTGGAGTAGGATACCCCCTGTGGCGTATTTGGAAGCATCTGTGGCAATGGCAAATGGAGCAGAGGAGTCCGGGAATTGGAGAATGGGCTGTGACAAAAATGATTCTTTGAGACTTATGAATGCTTTGTTGCATGCTGGGGACCAATCCCATTGCTGATCCTTCCTTGTAAGATCGAGGAGGGGTCGAGCGATGTTGGAATAGTGAGGAACAAATCGTCTGTAAAAGTTTGCAAAACCTAGGAAAGAATGGACATCTTTGACCTTGGTCGGGATTGGCCAAGAAGCGATCCCTTCTAATTTGACAGGGTCCATTGCTAGAGAGCCGGGTTTAACTATCATTCCTAGATAGTCCACCTCTGTAATGTTGAAGAGACATTTCTGCAATCATAGGTGGAGATTCAGCTCTCTCATTCATTGGAGGACTTGTTGCGTTGTTTCATCATGATCTTGTTGGTTATGGGAAAAGATGAGGATGTCATCCATATAGATAACAATCTTTCCTGCAGCAATGAGATCTCTAAACTCTTTATTCGTGAATCACTGGAAAGTAGCTGGGGTGTTCTTTGGACCAAAAGGCATTATGACTGGTTCAAACAGTCCCCTATGAGTAATGAAGGCTGCCTTCCATTGATGTCCTTCCTTGATGCGGATGTTATTATATCCCCAATGAACGTCGAATTTGGTAAAAATCTTGGCATCCTTTAGCTTATCTAGCAAATCAGAAATCAAGGGGAGTGGATAGGCATCTCGGATGGTGTGATCATTGAGGTATCTATAATCTTGGACAGGTTGTAATTTTCCATCTTTCTTTTTGATGAAGAAAAACGGAGCTGCCTGTGGAGAGGAGGATGGACAGATCTTTCCAGTTTTCAAATTCTCATCCAGGAATTTATCCTGAGCTTTCCATTCCTCGACAGTAAGGGGATAGAGTTTCCCAATTTTTGGAATGAAGCCTTCAGTGAGGTTAATTTCATGGTCGCAATCTCTATTAGGGGGAAGAGGAGTATCTTCATTGGCAAAGATATCTTTGTAGGTAGAATATGCTTCTAGGAGGGTCACTTCCTTTTTTTTATTGTCAATTGCTAATTGAGTTGAGGTGGTTAGGGCTGCACAGGTTAAAGAGGGGTTAGGGATAAACCATCAATGGGCCAGAATTGTTCAGGATAGAGATTGAAGGGGTTTTAGGTGTGACATATCTCTTCCTAAGGCTATTTGTGCACAAAGGATGTCATCCTCAGTTTGATCTAAATAGGCGAAAAGATGTTCGTCGACTAGAGCATCCATGGAGACATGTTTAGAGGTTGGTTCCTAATATCTCCGTTTATTATAGAGCCCTTCTTTCTCCTGTTTCTTCCGCTCATGAAGGGCTAAGAATTCAGCTGATTGATCCATTTTTTGGTCGATTTGAAGAGTTCTTTTCTTCCAATTTATCATGGGATTGGTCTCAGTTAACTATGGGAGTCCGAGTATAACATTTTCTTTTCCACAATTCATTATGTGGAAGGTTGTTTGTTGGAGGAGTCCATTGACATTAACAAAAAGAGTGGTGGCAAATTTGATTGACCCTCCTTTGTTTAGAGAGGCATCAGCATTGTGTACAGTAATGGGAGAGGGGAGTTGATGACAAGGAAGATGATGCTTGCAGACAAAGTCCCAATCTATACAAGAGATTTGAGCTCCTGAGTCTACTAGGGTAGAGGTGGTGACAACTTTGACCATGTCTGATGCGAGAAGGAGTTGAATTGGGATTCGCATGGCTTTAATACTGGTACATGGTCGAGATAGAGGAGGTACATGCATTGCTTTCGTCCTCCTGTCTAAAAATCCATTGCTACTCTGCCCATGACTTCTTCTTCTTCTTCTATTCCTGACTCGACGACCTTGATGTCTTTGGGTGGTACTGCAGGGGGTTTTCTTTCGAACTTGACCCTACAGTCTTTCATCATATGTCCCTTTTAACGACACTTGAAGCATCGTCCTTCTTTTTGACACCTTTCTTGTTCTTCTTCAGTCAGTTTCTTCGGCACAGTGATGGTATCAACGTCCATGGCATTAGGATCTCTGGTGGTTCTAGGGGTGAACATTGGGGTAAAGGTGGTGTTACCTTTCTTATGTCTGTTTGCAATTTTGAGGGCTCTTTCTTCGACAGTGGCGAAGTGGGCTGCTTTGGTGTACCAACTCTCAATAGTGAGTGGTACAGTCTCCATGGTATGAATGCATCTCATCAGAGAGACAGGGATTCCTGAAGTGAAATAGTTGATGAGGATGTCATCATTGCTAACTCCGGAGATAGCGACTTTGTTCTTAAAGTTAGCAATATAATTCTGAAGAGTTGGATTGTACCCTCCAGAGCAGTTTTCGTAGATTCTTGTCTTAGCCAACCAGGCTAATGCTTCGCCTTTAGCGTCCTTATTATCGAAGCTATCCTTGAAAGACATTTCGAAGTTTGTCCAAGGTCCAAGAGTAAAGTTACCTCCCGTTAGCTTGATTTCTCTGAATGTGGCAGCCCAAGTAAGGGCTGTTCCTTTCTTCATATAGGACAGTGCATAAGTGATCTTCTTGACATCTGTGTTATAAAGATCCTCGTTAATGGCTAAGTAGAGCTGAACTGTCCTTAACCATGGTAAAGCTTTTGCTGGGGTTCCATCAAAGTCCTCTGGGGTTCCAAGACAGAGTTCAGTTGGTTTTGTGGAGGACATGGTTCTTGGTGTAGGCAGTATGGGGTGTACGAGGAGAGGAAAGAAGACTTGTCCTGTTTGAGGTTGTGGAGTGGGGCTGGGAGGAGTTGGCGCTCTGGGGATGATAAGGGTGGACGATAGTTGTCCAGCAAGTTCAGGGAGATCAGCTAGTTCATTGTGAATTGAAACATCTGGATCGGAAGGTATTTCTTCAGATGATTCAGAAGGTTCAGGGGTTTTGGGTTCTGGATCAGGTTCTTGGCAAAGGTGCCAACTGATATGTCCGTGGGATGAAATGGTGGGCGACCTAGAGTGAAGCTAGTCGCAATCATAGAGTCTAGTTCTTTTGTTATGCTTGTACCAGGTAGGTCCAAGCATAGCCCTTTTTGTAGGGTCAAGGATTCGGGATAGAGTATCATCTAGTGAATACTTGTAAAGTTCAAAGAGAAAGCATCCACTCAAAGTAGGACGAAGACTGTGGTCAGGGAGACTGAGTGGAAGAGAACACTCAGGAGTCTGACAAGGGAACAAACACAAGAGATGTGATTATAAGGGAGAACTAGACTAAAGTACATGGCAGTAAAGAGGTAGGCTTTTATAGTGAATAGGAATGAGAGGTGGTGTGGGAATACTGCCTTGAATGGAAACAAGGCTGTCCATAGATGAGTCATATAGAACATGATGGAACATCAAAGAATAATCGATGAGTCAGAAGATAAGGGAATAACTCATGATTGACTAATAACTGCTAAGTAATCGGGCCGATTACTAAGTATAAATGAGTAAGCAGGAGTAAGGGAATATGACTCAGCCAGAATATGAATTGAACTTATCCATGTAGGATTATCCAAGTGGAAATGAAAGGCTAGAGTCAAGTATACAATCAAAGATACAAAGAGAATGAAGGAAGAAAGAAATCATAACAATACTCCTTCGGCAGGGTCTTTTCTTTCTGGATCTGCTTGCTGGCGATCTCCATAGATACGGTCGTCTTGCAAATCTCCTCGTCAAGACTTTCCCTAATGGTCACCTCTTCCGAGGGATTGTCCAGATCCTCAGTGATATACTTTGCCAGGTATCACTATGCCACCTGTAGTGGTCTTTCCTCGACTTCTTCGTCAGACACCAGGAGAAGTTCCTGCTTCTCCCAGTCAATTATGGGGTTTTCCTCAGCTAACCACACCATCCCTAGAATGATGGGTGTTTTGCTGGAACCAAGCACCATCAGGCTCCTTCTTCGGGTCTTGCCTCCTATGGTCATGGTCAAGAATCCATGCTGGGTGATACTTCCTCCAGCATTATGGGATCCATCTGCATTGATAGCATCTTGGGTGTTCTTTAGATTAGTAAGGGGGACCTTCCACTTTCGTGCATGCTTGGCATTGATAAAGTTTCCAGTAGCTCCGCTGTTGATCAGGGCATGGGTTTCGATGATTCTGGATGGGGTACAAACAGTTATGGAAATTGTCATAGATTGTCATTCATTTGATAGTACAGTGTTGTCTGGTAATCTAGAGGAAGGAAACATCAACTTCCATTCTCGTCTCAAAAACCCCTTATCTTAGTGATCTTTTCCTGGAGCTTAGTGGAAAGTACTGCCACCCTCTCATCTCTGCTGTCATCTTCATCATTAGCAAACTCATCATCTTTGTAGACTTGTTGTAGGACCTTGAGGATTTGATCCTTCGTCCCCTTCTTGCTATTGAGTACCTTCTGAATATACTCTGCAGTTTTATCAGGTGTTGGTGGGTCCTTTGTTATCCCATCTGAGACCTCTCTGGTTTTCTTAGTTACTCTTGCCGAACTGGGTCTCTTGTGGTTTCAAGTGGAACATCCCTTCTTTCTGCAAATGAAGCAAAGGCCATTCTTGACATGGCAAGCTCCCTCCATAGGTGATAGTTATATCACATCTATGTCCATTGCATTGGGATCCTTTCCTGACAATCTGCCTCCTCCATTTCCTCCTTAATGGATGAATTGTCCTCCAGATAAATCTCTTATCTGCTCCAGCTGGCATACTTGCTTCTGCGCTGCTTCGACCCACTCCTTAATAGTGGTCAGTTCCTTGAGTAGTATGATATTCCTGGCAATATTGTGGTTCAGTCCTCTGATGAACCATTCACAGAGTGCACCCTCATTGGTCACTCCAGATTTGGCTGTGAGGAGTTGGAAATCTTGAATGAATTTCTGGGTGCTCTTCATGTTTGAGGGCCCTTTCTCTTGACAGAGATTTCTGATCTTCCTCCTGGCATCTGCTACCTCCTCCTTGGATATGAAGGAGTTGGTGAAACGTTCGACAAACTTGCTCCAAGTTTTCTCTTTGTCTTTCATATTGGCATCCAGGGTGAACTGACCTTTAGCGAACACTCTGCCCCTCCCTTTCGGCATTTTGTTTAAAGCTGTGACCACCTTGGCCAGGTCAGTCTTGTATACTTCTGCGTTTACTATAAAATAGTTTTCCATTGCCACTATCCACCAGATAGCATCTTTGCTGTTTCCCGAGAAGTTGGCTGGTAAGGCCACTTTAATATCTGTGGGTGCCATCTCTTCTTCATCATAGTCTGGTTCTGCTAGTTTTCATTCAATCTGCTCCCAAGTCTTGGCTGTTCCTGGTCTAGGTCTCCACTTGCCTGATTCAGAAGGTCAGGTGGAGAAGTACTCTGGCAGGGGGTAGGGGGCTGGAGTAGAGGCTGGGGCTGGTGGCCATGAAGGGGATTGGCTTGGTGGTACCTCAGGGTCCAGGCACAGATCAGGGGTTATGCTTCTACTGATCCGAGGTGGGAGAGCAGAAAGTGAAGGTGTGGATTCTCCTTGAGTAAGGACTGGAGGACTCGCTGCGGAATGGGAGATGGAGAGAAGAGGAGTTCCAGTAGTCGCCCTGCTCCAGGGGCGTCGAAGTGTATCTGGGATAGGGGCCCTACATATAGAGGCGGAAGTGGGGGAGGGGGGTTGCTGTTGTTCATCATCTGATCCAGGTTGGTGTGCAATCTTGGGGGAATAGTGTCCTGACCTGTAGAAACAGGGGGATCTGTGGAAGAGCTAAATTCTTTTGATATGGAATGCAGAACATGAAGTCCAAGTCTCTGGGCAATTAGCTGATCAAAGGTGCTGAGGTTGGGACTGAACCTAAGGCACACTGCGAGTACTGACTTCCATGCAGCAACAGCCTTGTGGAAGATAATGAGGCAAAGGTTCAGAGTCTGCCTGATTAGGACTCTCTCAAGGAAAGGTAAACCATCCACCTTTTCAAGGTGCAGCATAAACTTCACATAAGGTTGCATAGAATTTAGCTGGGGAACTAACTAACATACAAGGGCGCTTATATACTAAATGGGGTAGATATGGGAACATACTTCTATAAGGAAAGATTTCCCGAGTAGAAGTAAGATTCACTCCTGATTGGAAATGAAGAATGAAGAGCATCCAAATGGGAATCTAACTCAAGAATCATGCACTGCCTATGGATAGAAAGGGAAGGGCAGTGCATGGAAATTCCTCCTAATTGAGGAGAAACTCCAAACCTAATCTCTAAGTGGATATATGAGTTTGGCAGAAGATAGAAGGGGTAATACCACATCTGGATGCTGTGTGGAGAAGGTATGGGTGATGTGGTAACTTGCCATAATATGAGAGTGAACAGATATATCCTAGCGGAGAAAAGGGGGAAGGTCTCCCAGTCGGGAGTTAGAAGAGGAATTAAGAAAAAGACGAATCAAAGAAAGGGAAAGGGTCTGTCTGCTCAGAGCAGGAACTCTGCTAATTCCTCTGCATCCCATATGAACCATTCCAGGTTCCCAGGGGGAATGTTCTCTTGATTATCTGGAAGTGGGGGTGAGGTGTTCCAGATATCTAACAAGTCTCCCCAAGAGAGTCCACTGGAGAAGTCTACCTCTAAGTCCATTAGCTGATCTAAAGAAGAAAAAGAAAAAGACGGGGCATCCAACTCCTCCAGGTACAGAGTAGAAGGCCTTACCCATTGTTCCATAATAGTAAGCATGAATGACAAAGACTAGATGAGTCAAGAGAAATGGAGCATATCCACATAGAATGTACATAGACTCATCTAGGAAACGGTGTAAGCTGTGATGCGATCTATGGGTATAGATCCTAGATACAAAGATATCGCCAAGTTCTAGCTGTCACTCAACAGTAGACAGGAGACTGATAGAAGTCTGGGATGGTTTGGGTAAGTTTTATCAGTGACCTTCACTTAAGGGGCTACTGTTGAACCAAATACCATGTAGATTAAACGTAGATCTAGTTAAGGAAATACAGTACATAGGCGGCCATATTTATAGGGGAGGGGAAAACTACTATGACTGTAAATAGAGATCACAGGAAGGGGAAGGGGCTGTCCATAGGGCAAAGGGTTACAAGACATAAGCCTAAGTGGAGGAGAGGAAGATTGTGCCAGTGTAAGGGTGTGATCAAAAAGAAACTAAAGTTTGAAGATAAGAAACATGGTTCATACCGAGACAATGGAAGGATGTGGATGTGATCACATCCATGTGGCATCAGTGGGCCACTCTGGCATGGGTGTGGTCTCCTCCAGGTGACAGGGTGGTGCCTGGATGTTCCACCATCTGGGGACGACATCACCCAGGGGTTCCTCTCCCCAAGTAGCTCCTTCCGCTTCTCCATTCCAGAATTGATGCCTCATATCCAGATTCTCTCCATAGGCTGTGGTAGCGATGTTGGCATTGAGCCAAGGTCAGTCCCCTTCATGAGAAAAAGGTGTTGCCCTCTGGGGGTAGTCCACCTGGTGTGTGACATTACCCCGTCGATAAGGTCGATGAACCTCATTGATCTCATTCCAATCCATTATCCACCTAGTTAGATCCAGTCTCTGCATGGTGGGGGCAGAGATGTTGGGGGTGGCCTGGTGCATCCTGTCGACAGTAGGGACAGGTGTAGTGGGGGCAGGAGGGTCGGAGATGGTGGGGACTTCCACATTGATAGCATTGATAAGTTCGGGAGTGGGTAGGCAAGGATGGGGAGTCATTTCTGCAGAAGGAGATTCTGGTGGAGAGAGGTCACTTAGGTCACTGAGGGTGTCTGGGTAGAGAGTGGGAGGTTGGGGTGGTGGGGGGCATTGGCTGTTGTGGAGGTTCATCGACTTCCCCTTTGGATCTCTCTGGCATTCCTGGGACCTTAACTTCCATAAGAGGTTGGTTGATATGAACTGGGAGAAGAAGAAGATTCTCTCATTCTTCACTATCTGCTGATTCTCATCTGATCCATCAATCCAGCTTAGTCTCAAATGGGAAACTGCTGCCATTAAGGAAGGCAATCTGTCTCACAAGCTCAATGTTGATAAATCCTCGCTGTCCCATACCTCTGGGTAGCTGGAGGTAGATGGGGTAGATCTTTCCAAAGAAGGTCAAGGTGGGGAGTCATTTGATGAAGTATCCCAGTCCGCAGAAGTGGAGGGCATCAAGGGTCTGAGCCCCAGCTGTGCAGAGATTTTCTGTGATCACCTCACTAAGGTTTTCAGCAATGCTTTCTTCAACCAGGAGTCTTGTGGAGACATAGCTGCAATAGGTTTCAATGAGGAGTATGACTGAGGATAATTTTCTGAGCTCTAGGTTGGCTTCTAATAAGGCCAATCCTTGAGGGTCATCCAAAATAGCGGTGTAAGTGATTCTCCTATAAGAGGGTGGGAGGATCTGGAGATTGAAGACGTCCTTGATCAGGGTGAGGATAAGGGACATATATAAAGAAGAAAATGGCGGCGTGAGAGGAGAGATTGATATCGTTGGAGTAGAGGTCAAACTGAATATGAATAACAAATTTTAGGGTGATTAAAATTGGAAGAGGAGATCGTCCGTGAGGTAGAAGAAAAGAAAGAGAATGATTGATAATGAGAAAAGGAATGTTGGGCTAGGGTCAATAGTGATAAGGACAATAGCGGATCCAACAATAGTATTGATGAGTTTGAATATGTTGCTGGTCATAATGTCTTTTTCTTCCAGGGGTGAAGACCAAGATGCAGGAGAATCAATATGAGAATTTAGTGGGTTTGTCAGTTTTGAGGGAGAATTTGTAGATGTTACAGAACGATGGAGACGGCCTCCCACTCCGTACCCTGAGGCGCTAGATGCGCCATCTTTTTCTTTTTCTTCGGGATCTTTCACGGACATGCAGGACGACTTCTCAAGCTCTTTAGCTTGGAGAGATTCTTTAGACGTCTGGTCGGCGTCACCCCCGCTACCAGACAACCAGGAGAATGTCCCCCCTGGGGATGAGGAGTGGTTTACCTGGGACGCCCAGGAGTTGTACGATTACGTACGAAGGCGTGAGAACTTATTCCCTTTCAATTCCAAATAAGTTCTCTCTTTTATTTATTTTTGCTGATCCTTCTTGGATATCCTCGATCTATTCCACAGCTATTGTCAGTTACCTAACCACCCTACCTGCTCCACACAGCATCCGCTGGTTTAGGTATTATCTTCCTTCTTCCTGATAGATCTCGTATATCCTTTTTAGATCCTTTAGGAACCTCTCTCATGACTGTGGGAAGATTCCCATGCACTGCCCTTCCTTCTTTTCCATAGGCAGTGCATGCCGTCAATTACGGTATTTACATTCCATTTTCATTTCTACTTTTACGGACGCTCTTCCATTCCCTGCCTCTGTTATGGCAGGTAGTCTTCCGAACTCCCCGCGGGGAATAAGTTCCCATCTTATTCCCCTTTACGTATAAATAGCGCCCATGTAACTTAGAGTTTCGCTAGTTAGATTCTACGCAATCCAATGTGGAGTCAGCTGTACCTTTGAGCGAGGAAGGTTCTTCGTTCATTGAGAGAGTTCTTCTAAGGCATTGCCTTAACCACCGCTATATCGTCTACACGCTAGGCACCCGCGCCAGAGCCAACATCCTTATGGGATTCATCCGTCGCTGCCCCCGTCTCGGCTATGTCGACCAACTAGTCGCCTGGTGCCTCAGACTTCACGAACTGCATTCCGTATCAAAAGAATCTAACTCTGATCAAGCAACTCCCCTCGTTTCTACGAGTCGGGAAGAACTGCCGCCAAGATTGCGCACCCTGGATCTGACGACGAATTCCGCCCCCCCTCACCCACTACTGAGTCTATACGAAGGACCCCTATCCCAGAGACACTTCGAGTCCCCAGGAGCAGACACTCTGCTAGAACTCCTTCTCTCACCCACCCCGGTCCCTCACCGAGTCCTGCTGAAGTTACTCGAGGAACACCCCCATCTTCACTTTCTCCTCTCCCACCTCGGATCAGTTGCAGCCCGACCCCTCATCGAGAAGTGGACTATCGCCTATTCTCTCCGGAACAACCTTCTATCTCCGCACCCATCCCGACCCCTGCCCCTGAAGGCTACGTCAACCCCGAATACTTCACGGCCAGGTTCCACAGAGAAAGGACCAGAGTAACCGACCCGTGGACTGAAAACCAAAGAAGAATAGCTGCCCGAGTACAACGAGAACTAGCTGAAGAAAGAGAACGGGACGAAGAAGATATGGCACCCACTGAACTGAAAGCCGCCCTTCCGGCGGACTTCTCCGGGAATAGCGAAGATGCAATCTGGTGGATCGCCGCTATGGAAAATTACTTCGCAATCAATCCAGATCTGTATACGTCAGACTTAGCAAAAGTGGTAACCGCACTAAACAAAATGCCGAAAGGAAGGGGGAGAGTATTTGTGGAAGGACACTTCGCCCTTGATAAAAATATGGAAGAAAAAGAGAAGACTTGGGCAAAGTTCGTAGAAAAGTTCAGCAACTCCTTCATGTCGAAGGAGGAGTGTGCTGATGCCCGGAGGAAGATAGGAAACATACGACAAGATAAAGGGTCGTCTACCATGAAGAGTGCCCAGAAGTATATTCAAGATTTCCAACTCCTCGCCACCAAAGCTGGTGTATCCGATGAAGGAGCACTTTGCGAATGGTTCGTCAAGGGACTGAACCAAGATATTGCTAGGAATATCATCCTATTAAAGGAGCCGACCACTATCAAGGAGTGGGTCGAGAGAGCACAGAAACAAGTTCGACAACTGGAACGGGTAAGAGACTTATCCGGAGGATGATTCATCCATCAAGGAGGAAATGGAGGAGGCAGATCGTCAGGAAAGGATCCCAATGCAATGGACGTAGACGCGATTAGGTTATCACCCACGGAGAGAGCTCGCCGAATTAAGAACGGCCTTTGCTTCATTTGCGGAAAAAAGGGATGTTCCACTCGAAACCACAAGAGACCTGGCTCTGCTCGCGCAACGGAGAGAACCAGAGAGATCTCGGATGGGGTAACAAAGGACCCGCCAACGCCCGATGAAACTGCGGAGTATATACAGAAGGTACTCGATAGCAAGAAAGGAATGAAGGATCAAATCCTCAAGGTCCTTCAACAGGTGTATGAAGAAGACGTCTATGAAGATGATGATGAGGAAGAACGAGCAGCAGCAGTTTCCCTCCAACCGGAGCCAACCACTCCAACCAACTTCAAAGACGATGAGATTGGGGAACGAGTGGCGGTACTTTCCACATCAATCAAAGAAAAGATCGCTAAAATACGGGGTTTTTAAGAAGAGGAGTGAAGACGATGTTTCCCTCCTCTAGTGGACCGGAACCAACTGTATAATCTAAGGAACGACGCACAATGACCATTCCTGTTACCATTCGTACACCTTCCGGAATCATCGAAACAAAAGCCCTGATCGACAGCGGAGCCACCGGGAATTTCATAAATGCCAAGTACGCCCGGATATGGAAAATACCCCTAATCCCCCTACACGCCCCCCGAAACGCTATCAACGCAGATGGATCCCATAACACTGGAGGAAGTATCACCCAGAGCGGATTCTTGACCATGACCATAGGAGGAAAGACCCGAAGAAGGAGCCTGATGGTGCTTGGTTGTGGAAAAACCCCCATCATTTTAGGGATGGCCTGGTTATCCGAAGAAAACCCCGTAATTGACTGGGAGAAGCGGGAGCTTCACCTGGTAGACGACCTAGAAGACGTCTCGGAAAGACCACTGCAAGTGGCACAGTGATACCTAGCCAAATATATCGCTGAGGACCTGGACAATCCCTCAGAGGAGGTGATTATACGAGAAAGTCTTGATGAGGAGATCCACAAGACTACGGTAAGTACCGAAATAGCCAGCAAGCAGGTCCAGACCAAGAAAGAACTGCCGAAGGAGTACGAAGACTTTCGGAGAGTATTCTCCGAGGAAGCAGCCACATCCCTACCCCCGTCCCGGAGCTACGATCATCGGATCGAACTCACTCAGGAATTCACTCCGAAAAGAGCAAAAAATTATTCCCTAAATCCCGAAGAACAGAAAGCATGTCAGGACTTCATCACGGAACACCTAAAGAGCGGAAAGATCACCCCTTCTACGTCACCCCAGGCCTCCCCCTTCTTCTTCGTCAAGAAGAAGGATGGGAAACTCCGCCCTTGTCAAGACTATAGGTATTTGAACTCCATAACCGTTAAGAACACGTACCCGCTTCCCCTTACCGCCGATCTAATCGACAAAGTCAAGGACTCCAAAATATTCACCAAAATGGATGTCCGATGGGGATATAACAATGTCCTCATCCATAAAAAGGATCGATGGAAAGCGGCATTTATCACCCCGATGGGGCTATTCGAACCCACCGTAATGTTCTTCGGGCTATGCAATTCCCCCACCACCTTCCAAGCTCTGATGGACGACATATTCGCAGACTACTTAGCCGAGGGATGGCTAATTATATACATGGATGACCTCCTAATCCACTCGGCAAACCAGAAAACTCATGATGAAAGAACGAGGAAAGTGTTGCGCCGGCTAAGCGAGCACCAATTCTACCTGAAATTAGAAAAATGTACCTTCAACTCCCCGGAGATCGAATACCTGGGGATGGTGTTGAAGGAGGGAAGCGTAGCAATGGATCCAGTAAAACTGAAAGCCATTGAGGACTGGAACCCCCCGCAAACCGTAAAACAAGTCCGATCGTTCCTAGGATTCTGCAACTTCTATCGGAAGTTTATCCCGAATTTCTCAAACTTGGCGCGCCCCCTTGTCGCCCTCACTACCAAGGGAAAGTGCTGGGAATGGACCCCGGAATCCGACGATGCCTTCCTAGCCCTAAAAAGGCTATTTTTGCGCGCCCCCATACTACGCTACCCGGACACCTCGAAACCCTTCTGGCTAATGACCAATGCGTCATTGGTTGCCGCCGGAGGGGTCCTCATGCAGAAAGACGGCAACGGTGATCTCCATCCGTGTGCCTACCGCTCCTCCACCTTTGCGCCCGCGGAGCGCAATTATGACATCTACGACAGGGAACTCCTGGCCATAATCTTGGCCCTGAAAGATTGGCGACATTACCTGATGGGTACGGCACACCCGGTAACGGTCCTCACGGACCACAAGAACCTCACTTACTTCAAGCAACCCCGTGACCTACCCCGTCGCCACGCCCGTTGGCAACTGTTTTTACAAGAGTTCGACCTCCGCCTCGTACACACCCCCGGCGGCCAGATGGCCCCCGCGGATTTCTTGTCCCGCCCGGACGTTTTCGACGAGTCACGGGAGCCTATCCAACTGCTCCCGGACGATATCTTCATTCGCAGCATAGATACCACCCTCCGTGGTTATCTCGACGGCCCTAACACTGATGCGGCAGCCCTTGACGCAATTATTCGCGTGGAGCAGGGCGACCCCGCCTTCCCCTGCACTTCGGCGACCGATTGGGAGGTCCGCGATCGCCGTCTCTATTACCAAGGACGGCTTTACGTTGACGAGGAGTTTCGCCAGCCATTAGTCCATGCCATTCATACTGCCAACACCACCAGCCACCCGGGCTTCTTCCGCCTTCACGCCTTCATTTCCCGCGATTATTGGTGGCCGGGTCTTGCCCGATTCCTTCGCCGGTACCTGGCGGGCTGCCCTGTCTGCCAGAAGCATAAGGTTTCCACCCACCCGAATTCCCCTCCCGTAATCCCCATCCCGGCGGTGGCGTCCCGCCCCTTCCAGCACCTCTCTATGGATCTCATCACCGATCTACCGCCGGCACCCCCGTGGGATGCTATTTTGGTCGTGGTGGACCACGGCCTTTCGAAGGGGGCTATTTTTATCCCTACTTGCAAGACAGTTACGGCAAGCGGTATTGCGGGACTATTCCTGAAACACGTATTCCCCCGTGTCGGGCTCCACGACTCCATTATCTCTGACAGAGGCCCCCAATTTGCCAGTGCATTCGCCCAAGAAATGGCAAGACTACTCCAATATGACCCGAAACTATCCACCGCTTATCACCCTCAGACTGACGGGGAGACGGAAAGGGTAAACCAAGAACTGGAAACCTACCTAAGAATTTTCTGTCACAAAAACCCGTCCTCCTGGAACGAACTCCTCCCTATAGCCGAATTCGCGCATAACTCTGCCATGCATTCTACAACGAAACAACCTCCATTCCTGCTAATGAATGGATACGAACCACGAGGATTTCCCCCAATAACCAGCTCGTTCATACCCACAGTACAATACACTCTTGACCAATGGGGCATGGCTTGGAAAGAAGCCTCAGCCGCCATTGAATATTCTCAGAAGGATTACGACAGACGCCAAAGAAAAGGAACCTACAAACCCTATAAGATCGGGGAGATGGTGTGGCTGTCCATGCGAAACTTGAAAACAAAAGGGGAATTGCAAAAACTGAAACCAAAACGGGAAGGCCCATTTAGAGTTATCCGAAATATCAATGATGTAACTTTTGAACTCAAACTCCCGAACAACTGGAAAATTCACAATGTCTTCCACGC
>JBBPJU010000114.1:0-41041 GCA_038088875.1 Austroboletus festivus | reverse complement strand
TTGCCTCTCCCCCCGCGCGCCGTTGGTGTCGCCCCCCCCTCTCTCAGAATATCCCTGAGGATATTGACCTCAGAACTGACTACCATTGCACACACTGCAACTTCACCCACCCCACCGCTTGGGACTGTCCCCATGAGGTTTGCCCCTTCTGCTCTAGACGCGCCCCCCAACATCCCCCTTACCGCTGCCCCTCCCTCGCCACTCCATCTCTCCTCCAATCCTGTCCCGAATGCGGAGGACAACACCTCCTATATTGGAGATGTCCATTCTATTCCTGTCCCAACTGCCATGAGATTAGTCCTGGCCATGCCACAAGTGACTGCCCCCTTATCGTTCATAGTCGCAGGGCTTAATGAGATTGTGGATGAGTGGAATCATCCTCTATACCCAGAGGAGGAGGGTAATGTTATGGAATGATGGGTGAGGCCTCCGACTCTGTACCCCGACGAGTTGGAGGCACCATCTTTTTCTTTCTTTCCTATGGGGCAGCCTATGGACTTAGATGAGGACTTCTCTAGCAGGTTAGCATGGGGAGAGTCGTTAGAGGTATGGAACGCGTCTCCTCCTTTACCAGAGAACCAGGAGAACGTTCCACCAGGGAATCCCGAGTGGTTCACTTGGGATGCCGAGGAGCTCACCGACTACCTCCTCAGGGCTGAACGGCCCTTCCCATTCCTATAAGGGAGCTCTCTCCCTGTTTTCACTTCGTTTGTTTACTTCTCTTTTTCCTTCTACTTAGACTTCGCCCCGACAGGCCTTCTCCTTTTCTCGGCTAGGATATGCATTCTCATTCTCAGTTACAGCAAGTCATCGCCTCACCCATACCTACTCCACACAGCATCCAGAGGCAATGTTACCTCTTCCCTTCTTCCGCTGAGCTTGATGTATCCGTTTTAGAGATTAGGTTTGAACTCTCTCCTCAATTAGGGGCGAGTTCCATGCATGGCCTTTTCCCCTTCTATTCAGGCTGTGCATGATTAATTAAAGGTTATTCCAATATGGGATGCTCTCCATTCTCCACTCCCGGTTGGGAAGTGGACCCACTCCTAATCGGATTGTCCATCCAATCTAGGAGTGTATTCCCATCTCCAATAATTATGTATATAAGCGCCCTTGTACTTTAGTTAGCTCTCTAGCTAAATTCTACGCGACCTTACATGAAGGTTTATGCTGTACCTTGTAAAGGTGGACGGTTTACCTTTACTCGAGAGAGTTCTATTCAGGCAGACCCTGAACTATCACCTTGTATTGTTCCACAAGGCCACTGCCGCCCGTCTATCCGTTCTTGCTGTGTGCCTCAGATACAGGCCGCAGATCGAGAGCTTTGATCAGTTGATCACCAAGAGACTCAGACCTCACGTCTCGCATTCCGCAACACAAGGTAAGTTCTAGTAGCAGGTGTGATAGGTAGCTCTGTAAGAGTGAGGGCAAACAGCAAGGAGCACCTGAGGGCCAATACGAGGGAGATCTGGTGATGGACAAGAGGTCTAGAGGACATCACCAGGAATCTAGGATAGAGTGATAGATATTGCCATAGTACTAGCAAGGGAGATGGCTAAAGTGACAGGAGATCGGGGTAAAAGGAGAGCCATCAGCAGGTAGGAGATCAGTGATGTGATGAGAGGGGGTATAACTGAGGAACATCACCAATGATCAAGATAGGGGAGCTTCAGCAAGACAATAAAGAGTGACAAGGATTGAGGAGTATTGCTGAAGAGTGATGATTCTGGTGAGAGGACTGATTGGATGCCCAAGACTAGCAGGCAATAATGATGAAGAGGGATAATGGTTTCATTGGGATGAGGAGTACAGGGATGTCAAGAAGTTATAAGAGGAGGTCAAGGGAATTATGGAAGGGAAGGGAAGAGAAGGGAAGGGAAGGGAAGGGAGATCTAAGATGGGGATCTACTGTACAAGTAGGGCCACTATATATAGTGGTCAAGAGAAGCAGCTGTGTAATACAAGAAAGGGAATAGGGCAAAGGGGGCTGATGATAAGTCATAGTGACAAGTCATCAGAATGTCCAAAAATATAATGAAACATCAAAGAGGTGCTGACTTAGCCAGAAGAATGGAAGGTGATCTGAGATCAGGGGCTAAGTCAGAAAGAACAGATAAGCCAAGATAATAATGGAATGAATGAGTCAGAAGGGTCAAGGGTTGAACCAAGATAAGAGATAAGGAATAACTCATCCATGATAAATATATATCAAGTAATCAGATCAAAGGGAATGTCTATGACAAAGGGAAATCAGGTAAGCAGAAATAGCAAAGACTAGATGAGTTAAGGGAAATGGAGCATATCTAAATGGAATACAAGTAGACTCATCTAGGAAACATTGTGTTACACTTGTGCTGGGTAGGCCCAAGTATAGCCCTTATATCCCTATATAGAGAGCAAAGATGGGGATGAGAGGAAAGGGCAGAGGTAAGTGCTGGAGGTGGACGGAGAAGAATGGTGGTGGGCAAATGTTAAAGAGAGCATTACCAGGGATCAGGGTAATGTGATAAATATTGCCATGGGATCTGCTAGACAAGGAGAACCACCATAGCACTATCAAGGAGATGTCTTGGAGACGAGAGTTGGTATTAAGGAAAGTCCTCAGTAGTTGGAGATCGGTGATGTGATGGCAGAGAGGAGGATAGAGGAACATCACCAATAGTCAGGGTGGACTTTCAGTAAGGTGTCAAGGGACAAAGTCATTCAGGGAATACTTGCTGATGGAAAAAAGTCTTTCAATGAAATGACAGTGGGATGTCTGAGGCAAGCAGATGGTGGTGAGATAGCATAAGTGATAGATTCAAAGAGATGGAGGATACAGGGTTGTCAAGGAGGCATGACTGGAGGTGATAGGGAATTATGCAAGGGGATAGGGAAGTATCAAGGGAGGTCTAAGATGGGGAACTATGGTACAAAGGAAGCTGCTCTATATAGTGATCAGGGGAAGGCAGCTGTGTAGTACAAGAGAGGGAACAGGGTAAAGGGGACTGATGATGAGTCATGGTGATGAGTCATCAGAATGTCCAAGAAGACAATGGAACATCAAAGAAGTGCTGACTTAGCCAGAAGAATGGAAAGTGATCTGAGATCAGGGGCTAAGTCAGAAGGAATGGATAAGCCAAGATAATAATGGAATGGATGAGTCAGAAGGGTCAAGGGTTGAACCAAGATAAGAGATAAGGAATAACTCATCCATGACAAATATACATCAAGTAATCGGATCAAGGAGAATGTCTATGACAAAGGAGAATTAAGTAAGCATGAATGACAAAGAATAGATGAGTCAATAGAAATGGAGCATATCTGCATGGAATATAAGGGGACTTATCTATAAAGTGACAAGTAAGTCAAGAGTAAAGAAAATCAAGGGAAATGAGTAGTCCATATAGCACTCAGCTATGTCCCAGGGATGAATCGTAACAACACTGACCACCTCTCTATCAGCTACCAACCTGCAAAACAATGTTACCATTCCAGAAATGGTTGTAAATAGAATATAAGTTTCTTACCTCATGGTAATTGGATCTCTAATATATCTCATGCTTAAAACCAGACCAGATCTAGCTTTCTCAGTCAGGATCCTGAGCCATTTCAGCACTGCACCCAAAGCATGTCATTGGAAAGTGGCCAAGCAGGTCATCTGTGCCACTGCTGACATAAAGCTATACTATAACAGTATGGATGTCTCCATGGACATGGACTTTCATGGCTATTCAGACACTGATTGGTCCCAGAATCTGGACAACTCCTATTCATCTCTGGCTATCTCTTTTTAAATAATAAAGTTGCCATATCCT
The DNA here is from genome assembly GCA_038088875.1 of Austroboletus festivus. NCBI lineage: Eukaryota > Fungi > Basidiomycota > Agaricomycetes > Boletales > Boletaceae > Austroboletus > Austroboletus festivus. The sequence continues at coordinate 37,244 of JBBPJU010000114.1, read as the reverse complement.
GGTTAAGCAAGCAATAGAGTATGGTTACCCTATCAACTACAGAATCAAAGTATATTGGTTTAAGCAATACCAGGCAACTGTTACGGAACGGTGGGCATGACCCCCTACTCCTTACCCGGAGGAGTTGGATGCTCCGTCTTTTTCTTCTTCTTTCACTAAGCAGCTGATGGACTTAGATGCAGACTTCTCAAGCAGACTCACTTGGGGAGATTCACTCGACATCTGAAGTGCATCCCTGCCTCTCCCCGATAATCAGGAGAATGTTCCCCCTGGGAACCCAGAGTGGTTTACCTGGGATGCAGAGGAGTTAGTGGAATTCCTATTCCGAGCAGACAGGCCCTTTCCTTTCCTCTGACATTTCTTTTCTGCTGATTTCCTTTCCCGAGCCCTGAAGCGGAAACCCCCTTTTCTCTGCTAGGATATATTCATTCACCCTCGTGTTATGGCAAGTTACCACATCACCCATATCTTCTCCACACAGCATCCGGATGTGATATTACCTTTCTTCTCTTTACTGAACTCATATATCTGTTTAGAGATTAGGTTTGGAACTTTGCCTCAATTAGGAGAAGTTCCCATGCACTGCCCTTCCCTTTCTATCCATAGGCAGTGCATGAACCTTGAGCTAGATTTCTTTATGGACGCTCTCCATTCTTCATTTCTGAAAGGGAGTGAACCTTACTTCTACTATGAAAACCTTCCCTTATAGAAGTATATTCCCATCTTATTTCCATCCAGTATAAATAAGCGCCCTTGTACTATAGTTAGCTCTCTAGCTAAATTCTATGCAACCTTACATGAAGTTTACACTGCACCTTGGAAAGGTGGATGGATTACCTTTCCTTGAGAGAGTCCTTATCAGGCAGACCCTGAACTATCACCTCATTATCTTCCACAAGGCCATAGCCACTCGGGAATCTGTACTCGTGGTGTGCCTTAGGTTCAGTTCCAACCTAGAAGCTTTTGATCAGCTGATCGCTAGGCAACTCGGACTTCACATCCTGTGTTCCATATCAGCAACATTTTGCTGGGCTATGGAGTTTCTTTAAGGAGATCAGATATCTAACCTGAGGACTGACTACACTTCTTTGTGATAACCAAGCAGCCATCATTCTCTCCTATAATGCACAGTTCTGAGCATAAATAAAACACATTCAACAGAAGTACCATTTTATCCAGGACAATCTCATCAGAAAGAGAGAAGTGGTTGTCTAGTATGTCCCAATCTGAGATCAGTTGCAGACATTATGACAAAGGCCCCCCCTTGAGAGCAGCATTGGAAATTTGTTCATGCCATGTATTACGAAACAATGAAGGAGGATGCCTACTCCTTACCCTGAGGCACTGGATGCCCCATCTTTTTCTTTCTCCCCTCTAGACACACAGATGGCAGTGGACAATGACTTCTTCAGCAGACTTGTCTGGGGAGATTCCCTCAACATCTGGAATATCTCCCCATCTGTGCCTGACAACCAAGAGAATGTCCCACTGGAGAACCTGGAGTGGTTCACTTGAGACATGCAGGAGATTATGGAGTTCTTCATCCAAAGGAAGAACTCCTTCTCCTTCCTCTAGCCTGATGGTTTCTTTCCCCCTTCTTTTGCCATTCTTTCTCAAATTAGAATATATTTGATCTATCTTACAGTTATATTAGTTACCTAACCACTCTTCTCTTCTCCACACAGCATCCACCCAGTTTAGGTATTGCCTTCCCCATCTCCATTAGATCTTATATATCTGATGCGGAACACAGAATGTGAAATCCGAGTCTCCAGGTGATAAGCTGATCAAAGGCTCCTAAGTTTGAGCCGTACCTTAGGCACACTGCCAATATGGACTCCTGGGCCATGGCAGCTTCGTGGTAGAGGATGAAACAATAGTTCAGGGTCTGCCTGATGAGAACTCTCTCAAGGAAAGGTAATCTGTCCACCTTTCCAAGGTGCAGCATAAACTTCACGTAAAGTTGCATAGAATTTAGCTAGAGAGCTAACTATAGTACAAGTGCACTTATATACGTAATCGTAGTGATATGGGAATATATTCCTATGAGGGACCGGAAGTCCAAATAGGAATACAGCCACTCCCATTCGGGAATGGAGAATGGAAAGCGTCTATAAAAGAAATAACCTTTAATATATCATGCACTGCCTATGGATGAAAACTGAAGGGCCTAATTGAGGAGAAGGTTCAAAGCCTATCTCTAAAGCAGATATATAAGTTCGGCGGAGGAAAGGAAGGGGTAATACCATGTCCAGCTGCTATGTGGAGAAGGTATGGGTGACGTGATAACTTGCCGTAACTGAGAGGGAACTGATATATCCTAGTCAAGAAAGGTGAGTGACTCAGTGAGTTGGAAGAATAGGAATAGGGAAAGGAAATAGAGACAAGAAAAGAAATGGGGGTCCGACGGGTTAGAGGAAGGGGAAGGGGCAGTCTGCTCATAGAAGGAACTCCGCGAGTTCCTCAGCATCCCATTGGAACCATTCTGGATTCCCCAGGGGAATATTCTCTTGGTTCTCCAGTAGTGGCGGAGAAGCATTCCATAGGTCCAGGGATTCCCTCCAGGTGAGCCCGCTGGAGAAGTCCTCATCTAAGTCCATTGCCTGCTCCAGTGGAAAGAAAGAAAAAGACTATGAGTTCAACTCCTCCGGATATGGAGTTGGAGGCCTCACCCATCATTCCATAACAATATCCTTCTCTTCAGTTAGGAGTACTCCCACAATCATGGGAGGAATCCCACACACTGCCCTTCCATTTTCTCTATAGGCAGTGCATAACCTCATTATTGTTTCCCATTTCAGATGCTCTTCCATTCCCCATTCTATATCTGAATGGGCTCCATTCCATACATTCTAGAAGGAAATAGATTTCCATCTATTTCCCATTAGTACATAAAGGTGCCCATATACATAGCTGTTTCCTTAGCTAAATTCTATATATCCTTATGTGGAGCTCACACTGTACCTTGGAAAGGTGGATGGTTTACCTTTCCTCAAGAGAGTTCTAGTCAGGCACTGCCTGAATCATCGCTTCATCCTCTTCCACTTGGCAACCACAGCCCAAGAGTCCATACTTGCCATGTGCATCTATTATGGATCTAACTTGGGGAGCTTCAATTACTGGATAGCTCAATGCCTGTGACTCCATGTCTTGTATTCCATATCACCATGGAGCTATGATTGCACTCAAGTGGAAGTGTCAAAATCCCATGAACTCTGATCATTACATCACTCCTCTGGGCAACTCTGGAGCATTGCTCCTGGGCCTTTTCTGGACTTTGTCCAAAATGCACTGGACACTTACCAGTATAGCTTTATATTGTTATGAAATGCTTAGCAGAGTTTATTGGGCCTTATTCACTCACATCTCTGCACTCTTTTATAGTTTTTGGATTCCAACTTTGCCCTCTTTCCTCAGTTGCTTTCTACTTCTGTGGACTACTCCTGAGGACTTGTGTCCACCTTGCTAGCCTTATAACAAACATCACTGATGCTTTAACAAAACCCCTTCCATATATAATTTTTTGTTCACATTGCCTTGGACTCTCATTGGTATCTTGCTGAGGGGGTGTTACACTTGAGCCAGGTAGGCCCAAGTGTAGTCCTTATATCCCTATACAGAGATCAAAAACAGGGATGAAAGGAAAGGGCAAAGGTAAGTTCTGGGAGGCGGATAGAAGAGAAGAACGGTGATGGACGAGTGTTAAGGAGAACATCACCGGGGATCAGGGGGATGCGATAGATATCACCATGGGATCTGCTAGGCAAGGAGGACTGCTGTAGCACTATCAAGGAGATGACTTGGAGACAAGGATCAGTATCAAGGAAAGTCATCAGTAGTCAAGGGATTGGTGATGTGACGAAGGGGAGGAGGACAGAGGAACATCACCAATAGTCAGGGCAGACTTTCAACAAGGTAACAAGGGACAACATCATTCGAGGAGTACTTGCTGGAGAAAGAAAGTCTTTCAGTGAAATGACCGTTGGATGTCTGAGGTGAGCAGACAATGATGGAATGGTATAAGTGATAGATTTAAAGAGGTAGAGGATACAGGGATGTCAAGGAGTCATGACTGGAGGTGATAGGGAATTATGCAAGGAAGGTCTAAGATGGGGATCTATGGTACAGAGGAAGCTGCTCTATATAGTGATCAGGGGAAGGCAGCTGTGTAGTACAAGAAAGGGAACAGGGTAAAGGGGACTGATGATGAGTCATGATGACGAGTCATCAAAATGTCCAGGAATACAATGGAATATCAAAGAAGTGCTGACTTAGCCAGAAGAATGGAAAGTGATCTGAGATCAGGGGCTAAGTCAGGAAAACAGATAAGCCGAGATAATAATGAAATGGATGAGTCAGAAGGGTCAAGGGTTGAACCAAGATAAGAGATAAGGAATGACTCATCCATGACAAATATACATCAAGTAATCGGATCAAGGGGAATGTCTATGACAAAGGGGAATCGAGTAAGCATGAGTGACAAAGAATAGATGAGTCAATAGAAATGGAGTATATCCACATGGAGTACAAGGGGACTCATCTATGAAGTGACAAGTAAGTCGAGAGTAATGAAGATCAAGGAAAAAGGGTAGTCCATATAGCACTCAGCTATGTCCCAAGGATGAATCATAACAGGGGGTGTATTGGACTTGTTTGCTATTAGGCAGCTGCAACACCAATCTTGCAGTTGTCTTGGGGATGATTGGTCATCTTTCTTCTCCTGTTAAAAGTATTTTTGCTCATTCTCTTCTTCTTTTCCTCAGCTCATTGCACTGCCCAACAACTGAGGTATGTTTCACACATATTATACATACAACCTTTGCTCATTGTAAGCACAGTACACACTCATGATAGGTTAGTTTACAATGTTAGCTCATTGCATTGCCCAATGACTGAGTACATGCTCATGATAGTCACTATCAGATTGATGTAGAAGTTCTAAAGTTGCCATACAAATTGCACATATTCATTGGTATCCATATGTTAAATGAAGCTAAACAGACGAATGCATCGAAGTGAGCAAAAATACAATGCTGAGTGACAATACCAACTAGCAACACCCAAAACGAGGCACACAGGTCGGGAAATTTCACTAGAAACTACACTTCTCAACGCCCGCAAGACCAACATAACCCTTACTTACCTAACTCTTCTGCTTCAGCGTCCTCTCGTACGCATTCACACCCCCATCCTCGTCCAGCCTGTGCACACGATGCCCACCGCCTTGCCTGTCCCGTCGACCATGTTCACGAGGATGTTGACAACATCTTGTCGGACGAGCTCGGTCACCGCTATAACGTTGCCCTCCGCCTTGGTCCGAGTCTAGATCAGATGCAGAGGATATTTCGGACTCGGACTCGGACGACGACTCGTCAAACTGCCGTGGTTTGTGGTATATACAACAAACTATTCGCCAGCCACGACAGATCCCAACCCCAATCCAATCGTGAACATGAATATATATGCATGAGATGTTGAGCACAGAAAAATGAAGATGGCACACTCTTGGATTTCTTTTTTCCACAGCCTTCGTTATCGACGACGTCCGCATCCCAAACGACGTGTTGGCGTGAGCGACGCTGAGCACCGCGCAGCTTGAGGACGCCAACCGTCGCGTTCGTTTCGGTAGAGGATCCAACTCCGTCGTTTTCTGTCCGTGGTTGGTCCTCTCGAAGTGTGATTGTGCGGGATCCGTCGTTGGGTCTCGATGTGTGTATAATTCGAGTCGACATTGAAAGTTATTCGGATGGGGAAAATGGGTGTAATGCAAAACGTTTGGTGGCGGCGGCTCGTTTAGTCAGCACATCAAGCCACTCTCCGCCGGGGAATGCCAGTGGAACGTTTTTCGACATATCTATCTATATTCTTGACAACTATTAAGGACAACGGAATCCGTTTTTAGTGTTACAAACATGGGTATGAAAAATGTATGCATAAAAGTACAACACTGCTGCATAAAAACCGAAGAGATAACAAACCCAACGATCCACATTGGACAAATGAAAGAGGGGGTGAAAAGGGCAAATAGATGCGCTCATAGCATAACCGGCAGAAGCGGAAAAGGATCATCCGTAAACAACCCTATTGGAAATGACATGTCAGTTCGAAAGTCAATATGCGCCGAGAGGAATGGAAGAAACGCACCCCCTGGCTGTCGTAGATATGGGTTTGAAATCCGTTCGTCCAGATTCGACAAAGTGACGGAGAACCTCTGGCCAGTCTTCTCTCGGGTCCCAGGTGATCTTGCTCGGTGGGTCGACCTCGACCGGCATCACCTGACTGATTCCGCCGCACTGAACCAAAATGACCAAGGTTCCGATGCCACCGCTTCTGCGACAGCGTTCCTCTCTCCGATCAATGTCGGCGGCGACGAGTGGATCATGGCTCGTCACGTAAGTCCTCGGCACGATATGGGTGCCTGCTACCGAGAATCTGGGAGAGATCCGTATGAGGAAGAAAACACGAGGTCGGCAACCAGATAACGTACCGGTAGAGCGATTCCGAGTGTGGATTGTAACTGAGTTCGATGAGGAGGGCGTTCTGCCGAATGTTGGCAGGGAGGCGTTTCAGTTGAAGCGCTTGGAACCCAGCCCATCCCAACAAGTCTGAGTGCGTCGACGTGAATTTACGCAGATGCTTAACCAAGTTTTCGTCGGGGTATGCGGCACTTATGGGCTGCTGCTTTGCTCCCGAAACCTGTGCAGCAGTGTGTTGGCAAATCTGCTTGTGTGCAGGCCAGTGGGATTTCTGACACTCGGGAGACTGTAAAGCGACGGTCAGGACAAGTATGTCAGGGTGGATGTGATGATCGACGCACGCAATATTGTGTCGTCATCTGGATAGCGCGGTCAGATTATGAATGCACGATACTAGGATCGTAGAGGAAACTCACACAGCCACCGCAAAGGCGGAATTTCTGCACCGATGGGTTCTCGACGGCCCCGCAGGTATCGCAGATGCGATAACCGCGCTGTTTGGAAGGGGCATGCGTGGGAGGAGAGTAGTAGTTGGCTGCTGCGGGTGCCATTGGAAGAGATGAGATGGTGCTGCAAAAGACCAGAGGAGGTTGCTGATGATTCCGACATTGTTTCGAGTGTTTTATAGCTGGAGGGAGTGATCGCTGTGCCCATCTTGGGCGACACCGTCAAGAAGCGCATCTTGGAGCACGGGTGGAGAACAAAAAAGCGACCCGACGGTTTTTTTGTTTCGACAGAGACTGGCCAAGTCTTTTTGTGTTGGTAGCGAGGGACTACATTACAGAAGTCACAGACAAAACAGATGTGCGACTTCCTGAACGCAAGACACAATAGAGCAGGGAGAAACAGGGAATATACAATTAGACGAAAAAGGAAATGGAGCGGGGCAAACATTTTATTGGTTCCACATCACACGTTGCCGGTCCACTCTAATTGTTCACCAATTGTTGGCTATCCTGTCACGCGTGCCATGGTTCAGCGCTGTCCCTGTTCTCAGCATGGCTTGATACCGGATCTATGGGCCAATCCCGCTGCCTCGTTCCTTGGCTGTACCGTGAAATTTTACTCTTGCGCCCAACCGAATCAAGAAAGTTCAAAGGTGACACCTCCGGTTTCGGATCGTACTTGTAAGCACATATCCACCTAGTCTCCAGTTTTCCCTATTTTGTTTTATCTCACAAAGTTGTGGCGCTTGTTTATTGTCAACTCTCGGTCGTGCGACTTAAACCTTATCCACCGGTTGCGTCACCCTTCGTCACCCTTTTTTCCAGTCTTTTCGGCCTTTCTTTGATCGCCCCCCACCTCCCCAGTGATGAGATGGCCTCCACAGTGGAGCGTACCAATTACTTTTCCGAGAAACAGGATCCCATATTTCAATTATTTTTATTGTCGCTCTACGTTTCGGCATAGGACGTTACCACGCGCCAAGGAGATCGACATTGAGTCAGTCATTGATCATAGATGTAGAGCAGCTTATAGGACGAAGCACGCTTACCTTGATATGCTAATGCGCCAATCTCATCTTCATTTGCGAGACACTCCCGATCGACTTCCTAAAGCAAGTCATCTCTGGCCGTGTAGGAACGAGAAGCTCCCATCACCGCGATCGACGTCGAAGCCCGAACATGCTAAATTGAACTCATCACCGTCGGAATCCGATTCACCGTCAAACAGCCACGCGTTCCCATCCGCCGGCTGTGCAATCGGGGTGCCTTGTATACTTGTTTTGCGATGGGATGGGAGACGAGGACTATATATGTTTTGCTTCGACCCGTGAGTTGCACTATACGGTCGACTTGCCTTACTTTGACGCTTCTTCTGTGGTAACGTTCGTAGTCTATGGCACCTATGGCAGCTGTCGCGTGGGGAGACACGATCGACAAGCGGCACCGAACTCGACGTCGATAGTGACGCAATTTCGTCATCGATCGTTCCGTTAGTCGGGAACGTGTCTCTATGACGCAGCAGCATATCCTTTCTACCCCTTGATTTAAGAGCATCAAAAACGGAGGAGGCTATTGGGGCGCAAGGGTAGGTCAAAATTAGGGGAGGATCAGGGGATGAACTACTTGGTCGAAACTGGGTAGCGTCTTCAAGATACGGTCGCTCCCACTGCAGTCATTCTGATAAACTAGTTTGGCGTGGTGACGCTGTGGGCTATCCTGGTTATCCATTTAGCACAGCGACCCTTGTGTGTAGCATACGTTCAGTGCATCCGGCGAGCAGATAGTTATACAAGTCGAGTCTTCCCAGCGATGAGTGCGTTGACATGACTCATTCCGAGGTACGCCGATGACACAGCCACATGTTGATGACACAGCATATCCCGAACCGCCGAACTCACTTTGTGATTTGGTTGTCGATCACCTTATAATCACTTGTCTAAGACCCTCCCTCATGTAATCCAAACCATGTCGATTCTACTACCTCCCGAACATTTTCTCAGTCTACCCCGTCCAGACGTCATTTTCGGGGCGGATCCTGGTCTGATCGACACAACCACACTTGCCGCGCACGATTTTGATGTCGATACTCGAACGGGGTTCATGCCTCCAGATCCCCCGCTCAGCAGACTTCCCGTCGAATGGGAGCCATGGGAAATCATCCTCGACAAAGCGATGTCGATGAAACTCCAACTTGCTGTGAAACCATATATTACTCAAGAGGAAATTGCACAGTCTGCCTCGTGGAGAGAAACGGTGCGCGAAAAGGTGACTCATTTTTCTGCCGGACCCATCTTATGCAAAATTTAACTATTCCTCTACGTTCCTATTCGCTCATATCGAACAGCTTCCCATACTTTCCACAAAGGGACTGACTAACGCAGAACTGCTACTGCGACGAGCTCATCATGTGCTCACATTCGTCATGCACATCTACATTCACACGCTCCCCCTCGACGCTGAGATCCGCATTCCACGCAGCATCTCCGTCCCACTTCTCGACGTCGCGGCGCATCTACAACTCCCACCCATTGCAACATACTCCGACACCGTGCTCTATAATTGGACTGTCAAATCTCCCATCGATGAGTTACCTCCAGCGCTTGATAACCTCTGCAGCCAGGATCTCTTCACGGGCACCAATGACGAACAAGAATTTTACCTCGCCTCCTCGCGCATCGAGATCAAAGGGGTGGATGCTCTCGAACTCATGCGAGCTACGATGGACGAAATGTTTGTCGGGGACGAGATCGCCGTACGACGGATTACGAGATACCTCCACGAACTCGCCGTTGTCGTCAATGATCTGACACGCCTCCTTCTAGATGTTAGAAATGGCTGCGACCCCGAGGTTTTTTACCATTCCATCCGTCCATGGTTTCGCGGGGAAGACTCAGACCCGATGAACAGGAAATGGATCTTTGAAGGGCTGGACGAACATCCCGAGATTGAATCACCCACAGATTTATCTGGGCCGAGTGCCGGACAGAGCGCATTGATCCACGCCCTGGACATCTTTCTTGGCTTGGACAATTGTAACGTTGGCGGACAGCCCCAGGACAATCGATGGACGTTGCTCCGGCGCATGCAGATTTACATGCCGAGACATCATCGCAATTTCTTGCGTCATCTGACGGCGAATCCAAGACCGGTACGGAACCTGGTTGTTGGCGGGGATCCAAAGCTTGTGGAGGCGTACAACGATGCGGTGCGTGCCGTCAAAGCGTTTCGGGATGGGCATTTACGGATCGTGGCGATTTACATCGTGGGGCCGGCCACTCGGGAGAGGAAGGCAATACAGGAGGCGGAGGAAGCCGGGTTGGGCGAAAAGAGGCCGCCGTTGAAGGGCACTGGCGGGACACATTTGGTGCAGTTCCTCAAGGGTGTCCGGGACAAGACGGGGGAGGCTGTGGTTGGTGCAGAGTCCAGAGGAGAGTTGCATTAACCCATCGTAATGACTTTGCGCGGCAGACGACGATAGATTTCTAGCAAATCTTGCATCAAAAGTTATTGTTAAATTAAACATGTCACACTTCAGACTAGAACTTGGACACATGGAATATCATTGTAGACTTGGACTTGCTAGCGCACTTGCAAATCTTTGTCAAAGCGTTTCTCCATCGTCAGTGCTGTTGAGGTAGTCTTAGACGTGCGTCTTTCGGAGTCGCCAGTCAGTTCAACTTTCTTGTTAGCATCGAGTGTTTACAAGGAACGAGCACGCAGCAACCAATCATGCACGCTCTCAATGATCTTGCGCGATCCCACTACATGTACTATCACAGTGCAATATCGCACAGAGTGGCAGTCACTGTCCCGAATATCCATAGCCTGACAACGTTTCGTCCTCTTCTACATCAGGCTTAATGCGCTCTCTCCAGGTTTCAAACAAGCTTCCAGACAATTAAACAGGTTGTGGTAAACGCTCGCCAGTGCCACCCGAGCTACTACATTTGTTTTATCCGATCAAGAGTGAGGACACCAGGAGGCTAACCATTCACACATCGTACTATTTGCTTCACCTCCGATTCCCAAATCATATTACATACTTCTGCACGTATGCAGGCGAGGAACTGCGTGCACAACGACCGAAAGTAAGTAGTGTGTGCAGAAAGCGATTTTGTGACAGTGTAGGACGCGACTCGCATTAATATCTCCCCGACGAATTGAAGCTAATGACTCGGTCGAGACACAAGACTGTCCGCGATAACTGACCGGTGACCGGTGACCTGTGGGTGTCGGTAGATTTCCAGGCATGATCTCGTTTCATCTGGCTTGCGCCATAATCTCTCTTTAGGCTTTTCTACTCGACTGTGAGACAGCTTTTCGGTGCCCAACACTTTGACCCTGTCGAGTGACGAAAATAGTGAACGAGATGGATGATGTGGATGCAAAGACTCGGATGGCAAGCACGAGGCCAGTAATTAAACCCCCTTTTCCGAGGTCCAGCCGCTTCTGCTCATCTTTGAATACAGAAGCCAATAATACTCACGATTTCAGCTTGGGCTCAGTGCGCGGTTGACCGAGGTGCGCTGTGCCAGTGAGCGAACGGTCAAGTATCCGCGCATATAAGCAACTCTCTTTTTGCAGTCCCGTTATTTTCTAGTGTGAACCAAATGTACATGTACGTGCTAATAGGGTTTATGACAGAGATTGGGACAGCAAAGAGCGTTCGGACAGTTCCGAAAAGGAAAAGACGCACGGAGTTTGGGTCGCAGCACATCCGATGCCAGACCGTTCCACTCGGCTGCATCGAATTTGTTTGTCGACGACCCGACGTAGTTAATCTATCCATCCATATCTGAAAAGGTGTGTGTGTTGTCGATCTAATTCCCCTCTGCGTCAGCCTCCATACATAAAGGAGAGGAAATGCCGAGCAGAAAGGACCAGAGTCAAAGAAGGGTTCTTTGGGAGAAGTTGTTGCAGAGGTGACTGCCAAAGGGCGACCTGGGACAAAATATCAATGTGATTCTCCACAGGGAATGTGGCCTCGTTGTTTACTAGAAAATAATTCCGACAATTCGAGTATATATATACGAGGCAGAGGACTTTTTTTTCCCTCCAGGCCGGGAATCGATTATTGGTGGAAATGGCTAGGGAAAAAAAGAGCTTTGGTATGGGGAATATTTGCATCCCTTCATCTCATTGGGCGACTGCAGGTATGCCGGTTTGTGGTCTGGAGTCCCATTGCTTTCAAAGCAAGAAAAGTTTGGACCAGTCAGGCAACAGTTCTAACACCGTATATAACTTGAATATTTAGCACATCCGATTACGATGCACTCCCCAAAGGAATGCCAAATTCATACCCTGATAGGTACGAGACAACCTCGAGGAGACTTCAGCCCAAGCCCATGATTCTAATTCCAATGACTTAAGAACCACGAGCAAACCTGTGATAAATAGTTAATTGACATGTAGCTGCAAAGAGAGAAAAACATACGCTTGCAAACTAGAGTAGTCACCAATCCAGAGATCGGCGTTACCAGGGTTTGGGCTGGCATCGTCAGAATACTGCCAGAAGGCGGTGTACGACCACCCCGCAGGAAGGGGTCCCAGTGATGAAGCCCAGTCCGCAATCCAGAGCGCGTTATTAGGGGCAAAGATGGCGTCACTTCCTGTGCACGTATTCCACCAATCTGTGGTGGTATAGAAGACTGTAACGTTCATGTCAGCAAACAAGAATGGAAACTAGCCTCAGAGGAAAGCGATTACCTGGGTAGCTAGAAGAAGAAATCGTCGGATGAGTCATGGTGTATGATGAGCGTGAAATATTGCTCACCGGCCAGCAGCAATTTGGTACGTGTTGGAGAAGTCATAGATCCACGAGGACATGTCGTTAGTGGAGAGGCCGTAGCAATAATCGCCGTTGGGGTTAGCTGTCAAGAGGTTAAAACCCGTCGATAATCGTCGACATCAGAAACAAACCCTTAAGGTCCACAGCCCCAGGAAGAGTAATCCCATCGCTAGACCAACCGCCTAACAGTAGATTAGGCAACGGCACTGCATGCAAAGACGACTTTCTTACCTCCATGGGAAAGGAAAAAGTTTGCCTGATCAGCACCCGAGGATTGGTCAGGGTGCGCAAAATGATAGGGACCACGAATGAGGCCAGCGTTTGTGGCACCAGTATACTGGTCGCTAAAGGAGGGCGAGGTGTAGGCTAAAAAAACGAATGATCAACAAGGAAAAAGGGAGGCAAACGAAAAAATCAGACATGTTCCCTCTGTGGCCTTGATGTACGCGAATCGAATGCCATTGCTAACGACAGAGTTCCAGTCGACTTTGCCCTGACAGTCAGAGACGTCGATACCCGGGGTGTTGTCGCGCTTGACGGGAGTACTAGCATGGACAACAGCCAAAGCCAAGGCGAGGGTAGCGAGGTATTTCATTGGGGAGAATCAAAGGAGTGGGTAGATTGAGCACGGAGACAAATGAGAGCATTCTGAACGCCTTTTATAGCGTGCTGGTGTAACTACCCAGTATAAGTCTTGGCGAGAACCGCGCTGTCGCCTATCATTGCTTCCAGTGGTAGATTCCACCCTTCAGAGTACGATAATATGTCAGCCGATTTCAGGTATCATAAGACGTACTTACACCGCCAACTATTAACAGTGACATCGCTAGGAAGAACATTGGCACTAGGTTCAACAAATTTCCAAGGCCAAAATCGACAAAAACTCACACAATTTCCGAGTTTCGACCCGAACGCACTCGCTTGACCTCCTACCCGGCAATTACGCTGTCCACTGTGGTCGCCTCACAAATTCCATCATGGACCGCGGTCGCTTGGTATGACATCGAGGCTGGATCATACACCCAGGGAAATCAAGTGCCAAGATATGACGGCTACGCACACCCCAGTGACGAGCTCGACCAATCATTCCTGCGAGGCTCAGCGACCAGAGATAGAGAGCAGTTCAGTTTGAAGGCACACCGATCATTGTTGTTCAGGAGTTTGTTCAACGTCATAAATTGCTGTTGGTTAAAAGTAAGTATGATACCTACCAGGTATGCCATGTTATAAGCTCACTGAAAATTTAGAACCCCGCCAAACCCGTTAGCATTTAGCGCGGTCACATTTACATCTTCGCCTTCTTCCCCTGCTGCGGACCATCTGAATGGACAACCCATGCGAGATCGCTAAGCTACTTTCGGCGTGCATGAAAATTTTGTTCACAATACGTTCGGGGACCACACAAGCTCTCGGTGCGTGTACTTCTGACTCGGTCTTCATACTGCCAAAAGGCCATTTGATCAAACGCGTTTTTCGCGCTTTAACGGGCCCGCTCATGTCCGAGCTATTGCAAGATTGAGCAGAACATGTTCCGTGATGCCCAGATTCTCAACCCTTTGTACCGCCGTACCGCTCTCCTTTCCCCGGCACGTTGGTGGCGCAGTCCTCTTGATTTGACAAGAAAGGGCCCTGAGAGCTATCTCTTGAGCACCCGTTAATTTCATTTTCTACTAGGTCATTATCTGTCCAATATGTATGTGAGCCATCCTAAATGGGTCGTATTCTGCAACCGCCGCCTTCTACGAGAGCCAAGTTTAGACCGTTCTGATAAATACCTCTGACCATAGATGTGATCCGAATTCAGAGGTGATGCTCCCCCGTCGTGTCGTGGAAATGACTTGGCGTCAGAAAGAGAGCATGTTTTCAACGGAGCAGGAAATTTCCATTTGGAGTAAAATGGATGATGTTCTTGAATCTAAATGGACTGCCACGAGCTATTAGGTACTGACATATCCAGACCACATACCACATGTTGCATTTGCCACATTCTCGGTTCAGAAGCTTGGCCAAGCGGCAGGTATCCCCCCCCTTTCTCTGCAACTCGGTCGTTCGATGCGCGTTTACTGACCCAGATGTCAGCCGTCGTGTTATCCAATATGGCTGGCTGGACTAGTATGAACATTTTTGTCTACCCAAATTTAAGTCCATGATCACCACCACTTCTTTCCCTCCGAATGCGAATGTTAGATCGATTATCTAGCCGCCGCGGAGCTTGAAGCAGAACTCGCCAATGGAGAGAAAGTCGTAGCCACCGCCTCAGCAAAATCTCAGCGCAGGTATTCTACATACTATGTCAAGTGCCTCCAAGGCAGGCCGAGAAACAAGTTAGGATTTTCTTCCTCTTGTTACCATGGTGCTCTCAATCTAGGGGTCATGGAAGTGGTGAGTATCGCTCGTTGGCAGACTTACGGTCCATAAACCGAGAAGAGGCTCATTCGTCCAAGGCGTTTTCCTCCACCCCCCGTTCGTCTTGACAAGGTGAAAAGGAGCAGTCTGCTGGCGAGAGAAATGACCGAAAGAAGGATCAGGGGACAGTATGCGATGGTTGAACCTCACGGGCTTGATATATGATAATGCTTGGAGATGAAATTGGAGAGCAGATGGCTTTCACAAAAGGAACTTGTACTATAGAAATTCGGTAGAATGAAGACATTTTTGCAAATGGATGTCGAGTTGTTTTCGAGGTCGAATATTGTAGACATTGACGCCAGCTACATAAATTTAAAATTGTAAGTGTTGTGGAGAATAAGAGCGGAGTGCGAGCATGAAAGCCGAGTTGGCGCTGATGCGAACGATGAAACGAAGGCAGGACACCCGTTACGATCCCCCTCTTTGTAGCTGCTCTTTTGTATTATAACATTGAACTGTCTTGCACAGCCTATGTAGTTTTGACCATCGGATCGCTACCTTAACAGCGAGGGTTGCGCAAATGAATTCGGATTAGAGTGACAAGAATACATTATGGATGCCTCATTGTCGATCCACTGCCAAGGGCCGCTCGCGAATTAAAAAAATGCCGAAAGAGAGATACGGGTCATATTTCTATAAAATAGCTGTAACGTAAACTGTACGATGAATCGTCAGGGTATAATAAGAGATAGGCTAGTGTTCAACACACAACACACAAATGTTTATGTCACGCAGAGAAATTATCGTCCATGCTAAATCTCGACATACTGAGATCTAGCAGTACCGACATCACTGTGTATGCAGCGTCACTTCATAGCTAGACCTAGCAACTAAATGGGATTCAAGAAAGGAAGGCGACCGCAAAAAGCGTGCCAAGAATTCCGGCGACAGACGAGACACCAACGGCAGAGGCGCCGTTGGAAGTCGGGGCGGCTGCGCCGCCAGAGGAGGAACCAGTGGCTCCAGAGGAGGCCGAAGCAGTGGTGCTAGCAGCGGCGAGCGTAGGGAGACCAGTGTAAAGTGCACTAGACTGGTAAGATACGCAGTTGGAGGACGAGGGAACGACTGGTGTATACGGAGGAGTGAAATCGCCAGAGAAAGGCTGGCTAAAGGTCTTGGTGACGCCACCGGTGACGTAGACACCGACAGGGGTTTTTAAATCAGCTTCGCAGACTTCAAAGACACCCTTTTGAGCGTTGTTGGGCATATTGTACGTGCAGCCCATGCGGTCATAAATGTTCTGGCAGTAGCTCGTCTGGTTATCCGAGGAGCTTGTAGGGTTGCAAATTGTAATACAGAAGAAGTCTCCGCCAATGAAGCTACGATGCTTGATTAGGAAGAGTGAAAAAGAAAAAG
Source organism: Austroboletus festivus (assembly GCA_038088875.1). Classification (NCBI taxonomy): domain Eukaryota; kingdom Fungi; phylum Basidiomycota; class Agaricomycetes; order Boletales; family Boletaceae; genus Austroboletus; species Austroboletus festivus. The sequence continues at coordinate 20,769 of JBBPJU010000114.1, read as the reverse complement.
GAAGGACATACGCATTCCAGTCTATGATCTGCGAATAACTGTTGTTGTTAGCACCGACCTTGGGGAAAGCGTTGGAGTACATGAGGGCCCCAAGAGGGTTCCCACGCTAGAGGATCATTGTTAGCTGGGAATTAAACATACCGAGTGTGGCAACGAACCAAATCAGCTCCGTGAGGATCGAGTTCTCCTCCGTAATCGTCAGGAGCAAGGTTGACACTGGTCTGGTTAATGTAACCAGCAAGCTGAATATATTCGTTTGTCACGAGCATTTGGACCCCCTGGAGGGCATCCGCAGGAAATAGGCGAGTGCCGTAACCCGGTTTACTGCACCAGGCGACTTCGTAAGCTTCTGTGTCACCAATTGTGGAATTCGGCTTTGGAGGCGCCCATAGACAGAAATCTATGATGGCATGATGAAAACATGATCGGCAATCAATAAATAGACGCACTATCAATATTGTTCACCATCGAGGTCTGGCAAAGGGAGTCCTGATTCTGGGTCGTTGAGTTACAAATGTTGTAACCATACTGGGGACCACGGATAGCGGAAGCAACAGGGTCGACTTGGTAGGGCTAGAATGCAAAATTAAAGGAGAGGGAGTATAAAGGGGGAGGGAACTTGCAATGCCAGTAGGATAAGCATACGTCTTGAGGGTGAGGGGAGTCGGATCAGCGGGGTCCGGCTGTGCGAGGGTGAGCCTGGAAGCGATGGCAATGGTGATGAGTGTGGAAAGAGCGGAGCGAGACATATCTCAAAAAAAAGTGGGAGAAAAAAAAAAAGGAGAACGACTGGGCGACGAAAGAGAATGCTTCATTATTTATAGCAACTGTTTCGACAAATATTCACATACATCGCAACAGTAAGAAAGGTAATCCTAAACATGACAACTGGTGCCACCAAGCTACACATATTTCTCACATGCCGACATTCACAAATTGAAACCAGGAACTCTATCAAACACCTACAACATCTTCATTGCCAGAGTCATCACAGACGACATGTCGCTCGAATCAAGCTTGCCGCCTTGGTATTTCGAATACAACTGCATCGCAGTCGCAGCAGCAGATTGCATGGCTGTACACGATGTTGAACACATGTGTACCATCCCCCGAAACGGCACTCACCTTGTGCCTTATCTTGTGACGGGTTTCCACTAGAAGCGGCGCTTCCACTCGATCCCGCATTCTTCTTGTCAAACAGTTTGCCTGCTTGAGACATGGCGAGCGCCACCTTTGTCTCGATCAGCACATGTACCGTTATCGCGCAATAGTACCTACCAGCTTGTCTTGCAATCCACCGCCACCGGACGCACTCGCTCGGCCCGCAGTCGCACCATCGTCATCACCGTCTTGAGTCGTGCTTCCCGACTTTGATGGGGCACCTCCACCTGTCTTGAATGCACCTGCAGGCGCATTCGAGGAATTAGCCGATGCGGACTGCTTAAATGCTTCCACTGCTGCCGCTGCTCCAATTGCGTCTGCATCCATCGGTCCGTGATCATCTCCGCTGCTATCACGTGAGAGATCTAACATCACATCGTCGGTTCCCCACTCACCCGTACGCTTTTCGATGCGCATCGACATGCGACCTGTAATCATCATCTCCGTCACTCCTCCCAGACGTGCGAGACTGTACTTGCGACTGTATCTTGTCATGCAGACCCTGTGTAGCCTGTCGATACAGCTCGGGGTCATCACCGTGCTCATTTGCGATGTCAGCCAAGTGCGAATAGCGGTCATCCCGGCCTGGATGTGACGCTCAGTACGCATCCATGCAGTTTACAAAGAACAACCTACCACCAGATCCTTGTTGGTTGCGGTAATTATCACCTCCACCACGGCGGGCGGAATCGCTGCGATCGTTGGATCCATATCCTGATCCATATCGATCATCCCCATCGCGGGATGAGCCAAATCCTCCAGAAGGTGCATTTCCTTGCTGTCTTCCATAGCCAGAACTGAGGGGAGGACCCTGCGGCGAATCATAACGAGACTCGCCCCGTGTCTGCTGGGATCTATACTGGTTGTCTCCTCCACGGCGAGCGGAATCGCTGCGATCGTTGGACCCATATCCTGATTCGTATTGATCATCCTCATCGCGGGATGCGCTAAATCCGCCAGAAGGGGCGCTACCTTGCTGCCTTCCATAGCCAGAACCAAGAGGAGGACCCTGTAGCGAATCATAACGGGACTCGCCCTGTATCTGCTGGGATCTATACTGGTTATCTCCACCACGACGAGCAGAATCGTTGCGATCGTTGGACCCATATCCCGACCCGTATCGATCATCCCCATCGCGGGATGCGCTAAATCCACCAGAAGGCGTACTACCCTGCTGCTGTCTTCCATAGCCAGAGCTGGGAGGAGGACCCTGCGGCGAATCATAACGAGACCTGCCCTGTGTTTTCTGAGATCCATATTGTTCATCCCCACCGTAACCGCCACGGTCACCACCGGATCCATAACCTTGCTCCTGATCCTGATAACCTCGGCCAGACGGAGGTCTGCACAAACGGACTATTTAGCAAGTGACCACATGCACGAGTAGTTGATGGACGATCTCACCCCGACGGTGGTCCATAATCATTCGTGTGATCACCGAATCCCTGTCCCCGTTGCGGTCTATATCAAGAACAGATGAAAAATGCAGACGATGACAGTGTCTGTCAAAACTCACCCGGAAGGCGTATTAAATCGCTCACGCTCGCCTCCCCCTCCCTCTCTGCCACCATACCCATAACCCTGACTGGGACGACCACCTTGCCCACCAAGCTCGCCCGAAGCGATCATCCGATTGATATCCGCATCCGATGCGAAATCCCCACGATCGAGCCCACCTTGTGAAGCAAACCCAGCGGGTTCACGTCCAGAGGAGGGTGGCGGACCAGATGGTGAGGCATACCCGTAACTGCCACTTGTGCGCCCCTCTCCTGTCAAAGAGCCCGGGCCCTGGGAATCATAGGACTGCGGGCGACGCTGGTCATCGCCGTAGCCGTAGCCTTCCTCGCGGTTGTGATGATGACCACGTTGATGTTCCGATCCGTAGTTGTCATAGTTATCCCGGCGGCCTTCGCGCTCACGTTCGCGTCGAGAGTGGCGACCTTCATGGCGCTCTTCACGCTGTTCGTACTGCTGATGAGGTGCTTGATCGTCAGCGAGAATGACGGTCTGGTCGAGGGACTCACATATCCAGACATGCTAATCGATGAGTGGTGATGGTGTGAGACAAGGGCAAGATTAGGTCTACGCAACGGATCCGATCCGTGAGATTACTTTTTGTGGAATGCTGTGCCTGACCGGGGCCAGATATTTCCCTCCCTGAGAAGAGAGAAAGAGCTCTTCTTTAAGCGCAACGTCGTACTCTCTTCTCTACTTACATATCAGGATCCTTTTCACCCACATCTTCAGGTGACCTTTTCAGTCACTCTGCAGCGCACTCTGGATGTACGCCAACGATGCGAAAAAGTCACTGAGCGTGTTCTCGAAACGGACTTGATTTCCTCGCCATTTACCCCGACGTGCCAGTCATGCCAACATACCTCGTTTCGTGCGAATCGGAGATACAGCAATCCGATTTTGCGATGATTGTGGATCTGTAGTTGAAAGAGGGATCCCAGAACGGTGTGATCTACCAGACCAAGGCACTGCCGGTGAACGCGAGCAAGCTGGACGGTACGTGGACTATCCCACAGGGATTGATCTGTCCGCACGCGGGTAAAAATCACTGTATACATACAGACACTAGGCGTGTTTTTCATGGTGCACCAACTTCCCTCACATTGCTGGAGAATTTCCGGCTTGAAATGAAGTCAGCACATATATAATGTAGCATGTCAATAAATGCACACCCACAGTAATAACTCGAGATCTTCCCGACCACCTGCATTTAGCTGAACCCATCCAACTGGTGCCAGATTCGGTTCGCAAGGAATTTAACCCGTTTTTCCCAATAAGCCACAACTCTCCCGACTAAATCTGCATCTGGCCCTGCAAATACAAGCCTCCACCTGAGCGCCTTTAGTCTGTTCTTTAAGTTAGCTGGTGCGTTCATCATGTGGTCTAGCATATCCTGCATCTCATCCAGGGGTGACTTGATACGAGAACTGATAGTAACCTGAAATGCAAAAATGCCACTATCAAGCATCCAATATTTTGATGATAGTGAATGTTAGGATGGTCGCACACCGGTGGTCGGGTAAATGGCCAAACAAAAAAGAAGGGAGTGGATAGGTCATGTTACAGTGATATCGAGTTTGTTCCCTCCTTCCAGAAATTTCTCACAATCATTGACAACTTCGGTAGAATGTACACGATAACCTTTCAGCACGTCTGATCGGTCTGCATGGCGGTAACTGAGAAGCGTCCGTGGAATGCCACCGATGTCGTCCACGGCGCTCCTCAGTTTCTCGATGTGTCCAGCATTATATCCACATAAAATGCTATATAAATCTCATCAGCACCTGGCAAAAACAAAGACTGATCGCATACCCTAGTCTCACAATTTCCTTCTCAACCTTGTGAAACTAGGCTGGAAGGAGTTCATCACTATGGACTGGTCCAAGTCCGATACATGTCACGCGGTATGATGAGAACGGTTGAAAAATCCGAAGCACAACTTCACTGAATCATCCAATTCGATCATCAAGCCTGCTACCTGAAAGCCCTTTTGCTTGGATGACCTTCAGTTCCGGATAAAGAACGTCGCGCAGTAAGGGCAGTATTGGAAGGTAAAACGTGTATCGCCACATCCGGTAGACTCTGGGTAACTCGTATTTTCATGACACTCTCTCCCAGAAATTTGGTTTATCAGTTATTACCTCTACTGGATCTGAACTCAATGAGGAAATGATACTTTTCTCGTTTATTGGAGTTCAAACAGGACGAGCGCTGAGTGATTTTGGGTTCGGTAGGTCACATTGACTCATTCCCTCTCGATCTGATTGCTCATTCGCGTGTTCACTATGCTCGAGCGTTACTCCCAAGCAAGGCTGGTAAGCGCAAAAATTAAAGAACAAAACATAGTACTCCCTAGCATGACAAATCCAACAAACGAAATAACCAAGGGCACAATCTATATGTGGTCGTCTTGTCGAAATAGAAATTAATGTATATTATGGCTCGATATTAGCCTATCTGCATCTCTACTCACAACTAGCAGCAGCTGCCATCATCAATGTGACCCATGTACTGTATATAAGGCGTAAACATCTCTAGGTCCATCTGGCATGCATCCCCATCGTCATTGTCACCATCATCGACATCCTAACGGCCTCTTGATCCACTCCGAAATGGCACCCCACATCAATGAGGGAGACTATGCGCACCATTGGTCGCCGTAGCCACCGCCTTCCGACAGCGCCCAATTCCCATGCCCACGCGCACGAGCGTCTCGAGCGATGCATGCCCATTCACCACCAAGTCTTCGTCCCACTCCACCGCTCCCTTTTCGAACAAGACTACGATCGTTGATCCACCTAGGCACGCCAGAGCGTCAGTACCGGCTACCCGATTGTTCCGAGACGAGATACCCACCAAAGGCGAAATATCCTAGCTCTTGGCTACGCACAACATGCTGCCCCTCGTGCACCGTCGTCTTGATGCTCCCCACCATCATCGCACCGACACAGACTGCCATGACGCGTCCAAATTGTGGACTGTTGATCGGCACAACCTTACGAGCGTTCTCCCCGTATACATCCAACGTGCTCCGAATCGCCTGGGGCTATTCGTCGTCATCAGCATGCCACGCGTCACCGCCGATGCCGGGACGCACGTTGACAGTATAATACTCCCCAGCAATATCTACCATCCTTCCGATCACACCATCCACCGGCACGTGAAACCGATGGTAATCTTGTGGTGCCAACCGAAATATCGCCAACGCTCCGCCAACGTAACGCTCCGCTTCCTCGCGGTACGTGTCCCCAAGTAAACGTGCGATCGTAAAGTCGCGGCCTTTGATCCATAGGTTTGTCGCCTCGGTAACCGTCTCGAATACCATCAAACGACAGTCAGCGGCACTGACGAGGCGCGTGGGGTCATCCGGAGACTCGACTGGTCGGGTACCGGGCTTCAGTTTCCTGCCATTTTTAGATCAGTCTTTGCAAGACCAGAAACTAACCCGCTCACCGATAAAAGAACTCGTTAAACGTCTCTGACCAAACATCATCACGCACTTGGCCGACGGAAAGGAGGCTATCACTCACTGAACGAGTCAACAGGATCCAAAAACTCATTTACCCGGAGATTGTAAAAGTCAATAAATGCCTGAATGTTTCGCGTCGACTCAGGCGAATCGTACTTGATACCCTGTTTGATAGACAACGACTTGAGCAGCCGACGAGCTAAGCAGATCGAAAGGGTGCTCTCATCAACGCATGGCGATAGGGGGTTAATCACGTCACTCACCCCGCGCACCTTCCATTCGCCCACGTGCACCCTGGAGCACCTGTCAAATGAAATATCGCTGTCTAATCAACAACGGACGAACCTTGTACAACAGCCGAATGCCCAGGCGGACATATACCTGCATCTTCTCTTCCTCTAATTGCCCTGTCATCCGATTCTGCACGATGATGTTCGCCGAGTTCTAAGCAGTGATACGACATATACATGAGCGAAACGCGCTCCGCACGGAACAACGCGAAAACGTCGACATACCGCACCAAGCTTGTAGTTCCCGCTAGACACCCTGGCGACCACCTTGGTGTACCACTTCCGTTGCGCTTGACTGGGAGTAACAAAGTTGCCCACAACAATCCGGTCCACCTTGGCCCAATCCTGGCTTGCGCAAATGGCCAAATGCGTCACGATGTCCACCTCTGCCTTGGAATTGAGTCGCGGTCGATGGCACAGAGGGCAATTCTTAACATTGATGACCCGCTCGAAATGGTGATGATCGTCGTTAACAGATCCAAATAGTCCCCCGCCGGATGCAGGCGCATCCTCGGAATCCGACGACGCATAACTAGACTTGCGAGATGAATTCCCCATGGACGATGACGTGGAGGACGCCGAGAGTGGCTCTGCCACGTGTACCAACGGCCGCTCAATAGGTTCTATCAAGTACAGTTCCGATGCACAAGGGTGCATGTTGGACCCACGCTCCGTTGGTGATTCGTCAGACAGCATGACGCTCAACGGCGGCCCAGAGAAGTCCAAACCCTCTAAGAAAAACTTGTTCGCAGGACGAACGTCCACACCCTCGTCACCTGGCGTAGGTGAGGATCCATTGTCAACAAAACTGTCTTCCGTGTTCAATCGCTTCCTTTCGCTTCTCGGTCGACAGAGCTCATTTTCGAGACACATGGTCGCTTCGGGTATCGTCAACTCGTCCTCTGCTGGTCTTTTGCCATATCGGAGGAAGAACGAATCTATGGTCTGTGTTGAGAGAGTGGATCCAAGCGAATCAAGCATCGAAGTAATTTCAAGGTGTGAAAGTGCGTGCGTGTCGTCTGTATCATACTGTCTGAGATATTGGGCCCAGAAACGCTGGCGCAGCGCATCGTATGGCTGGAACTTTGCCCTTGGAGCACATGACCAAGATTAAGTTCAAGATTCCCGGTGAAGTAACGGCACCAACCTGAAATGGAGTACTGGGTTGTATTTGGCTTCCCAGGACATCTCCTTCGCTGTCGTCAATGGCAGATGAAACTCCTTCATGGGATGATTACCATCATCGTCTTCACTGTATAAACCAGTCCTTGAATCTGGTTGCGGTGCATCCTTGACGAGTTCGGAGACGTCGAACCGAGCGTCACCGACGTGATCATTCGAGGATAGTTTATCCCAATCAAGTACCGTCATTTGAACCTTGAATGATGTCTCGTAGCGCCGCACATGAAAGAGGAGCTTCTCATCCCAGGTAGGGTTCAGGGAATGCCGAATGACGCGCGTCCGGAACACCTTTTTCCCGAACGAGATGACCACGAACGGATCCATATCAAAGCCGGTACGCGTCACTAGGTTATTCAAGCAAGCAACACAAGCAGAGATACTCGGCGTCGTCAACGCGGCCTACAAGGCGTACGGCGTTACTCACTGTTTTTAAACCTCGGGAGATCTGTCGCCCCCTGAATCTCTAGCATAACGATTCCGACGATGTCGTTGGTCGCAGAAAAGTTGTAACCATCATTCTTATGTGATGCCCACGATCGTTTGAACCGTTTCTTGGTGGTACTACTCAGCGTCGGAATGGATCCCGCACTCGCCGAGCGACGATGTCCAAAGTGAGAAAGGATCGGTGAGGCTGGTGGGACGGGGGACACATTCCCTAATGCTGTCGCCGGAGGAGCTACCAGAATAGACGGTACTGCCAACTCCACCGTTTGAGGTGTGGGCGTTGGTGCGCCCTCGTACGACGGGCGCGTCGAGAGGGGAGGTCTGCGGATAAATAACTTTGGCAGCTTACTCCGGGACGTGGAAGATGGCGTCGGCGTGACGGGCGACGGTATCATCGATTCCACATTAGGTGAAGGTCGAGCGGTACCAGGAGTCTTGACTTGAGCACCCCCAGGGCTTTTATCAATATGGATTACAGGCGGAGGGATGTAAAGACGGGAGAGTTGTGGAACCGAGACATCGTCGTCATCGTCGTCGTCATCCATGTCATGGTCATCTTCATCGGAGCTGATGCCACCATCGTCTTCAAACGCGGGCCCGGATAGATGGGAGCGAAGGGTTCCGATTCCTTCGGTCTGAGATACATTGTGCGGAGTTTCCAAAAGAGGATCTGAAGAAGACTCACAGGTGGTGCAGACACAAGACTTGGCCGGGAGCGTTTGGTGAGCTCACGAAAGACGTCATCAAACGTCATCAACGAATGGGTGTTTGGTGATGTTACGAACCCCAGCTTGATTTGTACCGAGCCAAAGGCATGCGTCGCTGCTCTGGTGGATACGAGCAATAGAGATGATGACTGCGAGGCAAACGGTCCATAAGCGGAAATGCTGCTGAAACGGAACGCACTTTGTTTTGAGAGTCATTAAAACCAAATGCGTTCCCATCCCTGAACCAATCTTCCAACGGCAGCGCGACCTCGCCGAGATACTCCTTCTTGAGCATGTTGTCCCTGTCCCATACAACAATCTCGATCGTGCCAAGACGATCAGCGAGGGAAAGATAGATTGGAAAGTCAAAGGTGGCATCTTTTAGGCAGTACTCTGGATTCGTGCTGCGTTTGATGACGGGGGTGTGGTGTCTTGTGTTCAAGAGGGAGACGACGACAAAGCTAGAATGTTGTGAAATGAGGGCCGCATCGTGCGTGGAGCGATGAAGGAGGCTCACGGATCGCACGAGTGGTGTTTGCTGCGGGAGGTGAGATCTTTACAGCCAAGGACTTGCAGACGGAGAAGCACGACGGGGTGTTCGCCGGGGGATGGCGAGAGGGCACTCCTTCCGCTTCCGCGACCGCCTGAGACGCGCGCAGGAAAACGGGCGGCGGTCTTGAGGGCACGGCCAATTTCCTGGGCCTTCTTGGGGACATGAGGAATCATGGAGGACGTCAAGGAAGAGATGCAAACAGGAAAGCGGCACAGCAAGCTGCCAAGCTATACGCAGCGACCCCTAGAGAGATGTGCCGGAGAAGCAGGGATTAGGGTGCAACACGGCCGGCCATGTGCTGGGCTGGGGTTTATGACATAAAGAACCACATGCGATTCATTAGCCGTAAATATATATACAATTGAATATCTCTACGGAAGTGTACAAGCCACCACCAACTTTAAAAACACAGTCAAGTTTCAAGGTCATAACGAAAGTGTAACCTCACCGCATCTTCCAAATCATTGAGACTCAGGACCCACGTCGGCAATGACAGCGAATGCATGTTGAGCGTCGGAGCAGGACCACAGTGTGACAGTTCCCAAGCGCGTAAGCGCACCAGATGAGTCACTCTGGTTACCAGGGGCTCCGACGCTTGCTGAAGGCAGGATTAAATGATACAGCCAGACGAGGTAGACATTCGTAACCTACGGGGCCTTAGTAGCGGGACCCATAGGGTGAATGACAATAGATGTCCAGACAATCTACCGACTTTGTAATTGATTGCATCGTACACCTACCACATAGATGACCCCATTATGACAACTTGGACCAAAAGAGTGTTGATGCCCATAAAGCCCGCAAGATTAGGATGCATTCCGTTAGCAACGAGAGCCAACTTTGCTCTGCACAATCGCAAACGATTTGAATTCAACAACGGAGTCAATTGGTCAGATATGCATGTAATTCTGTCTTATCAGACCCCTTGGAATATATGAGGGAGTGCGATTGGTGACACAGCCAGGCTTGGTATACCTCCGCTGCGGGCCATGTGAACTGCGGGACTTCCTGTCCTGTAATCCCTTGCAAGACTGGTAAGTAGCAGCAGCAAAAGCAAGCTTGCACCGGTGAGGCGCATAATTATACGGAAATACGAGCATGGTGGATATCCGCGCAGAATACGGGTGGCATAGCAGTTGATTTGAGAGGCGATAACAAGACGACAAGATGTAAAGCAGACGACGCGCTACTTATATCCTCGGCTAACCACTTTCCTAATTCTCGACAAAGACACGTGACCTATACGCGACTCATAAACGCGCCGCTTCAACGCGCGATTGCTTCGTCACTCTCCTCCACCATGGCCAAAACCTCGACAGGTTGGTTCTCGTCCCGTCGCTGTCGGAGCTAACCTCATTCCTTTATAGTCACGTCCACCAAAACAGCCACCAAACGCGCTACTAATAAAACCTCCAAAGGTCAGTAACACTCATGTTGATTCGGGTGCGCGTGACCAGACAGATGTTATAGACAAGGAGGGCAAGCCCAAGCGTGCTCCTTCTGCGTACAACCTATTCGTGCAGGCTAAGATGAAGGAATGGAAGGAGAACAATCCTGGTGTACCCATCAAGGACGCCATGAGTGAGGTGAGCACGCATATATGCACTTTTGGGTGTGTCTCAAACTCCACGCTAGATCAGTGCATTATGGAAAGATGCCCCTGAGAACCCTAACCGTGGAAAGGAACCGAAATCTAGAAAACCCAAAGGTGATGGAGAGAAACCGGTCAAACCGACCAAGAAGCCACCACCTAAGTTGAGTGACGCGGAGCAGTCTGGTGAGGAGAGCGGATGGTTCGTTGTTCGTTTCTAATATGACTGCCACCTGCTAATTGTTTCCCTAGAGAGCTACTATTTTTATTTGTTACTGTATTCCTTAGACCTATATGCTTCGAAGCACATGCACACGCCGAAATAATAAAAATCGCCCTTTGTCACGTGATACGCGTCATAATCTCCTATTCTGAATAATGATGGTGACGCCTGGTTGAAATAACCTCCTAAAGTCAGTTTACCACAGTATCATCTCCTCACTCGACTATGGATACGATATCTTCTGTTATCGCAGCTCTTGACGCTGGCAAGCTGCCTAGCCAACGCCAACTTAGTGACAGTATTGACTGGATTCGCTTCAACATCATCCCATCCGCTTTGTCCGAGCTTGACAAGCTTTCTCTACCGGGTAGAGATCTCGCTAAAGACCTTGCTGATGTGCTCGCTGCATACAAGCAATTGGGCGATATTAAAAACTGTGCGCCTTTTATTCATTCTTGCGTTGTTCCACTCAATGTCTCGTAGATGATGACCTGGTCCAAGACACGCTTTGGCACTTAACGCAGGCCGACTTCTCTACCACCAGCATCGAAGCCATCGACACCAAGGAGGCATCTGCAGATATGAATGCCCTCCGTAACGCTCTAAGGAACCTTCTCAGGACCCTCTGGGCAAATGTTACCGGAGAGGGAAGTCACCTTCTGAACGATTTTGCCTCGTTTGTACGGCTCGCGTTGGCTGATTTTGCAGAGTCGCTCGAGGCACAAGCAGGCTATGCAAAGCAGACCCTCAGAGTAAGGGAGGGCGAAGTTCAACGTGGCGAGAGGGATCCACTCGGGCGGGAACACGAAGCACCTGAACAAGAACGCAAGGAGGCGGACCCAAGAGTCAAGTTCGAGAAGACGATGGGTAAGGTTACGGAGGTGGGCTCTGCGGCCATTGGAGCTGGTCAGACCATCAAAACTACCACGGAAGAGAGAGCTTCGAGAATACGCACTCGATTGACCGAAGCCTTCGACCAGGTACGATGGCCCACAACGTTTTTTTAAAGACGCTCACACTAGGGACAGATTTGTGACCGCGCTCAAAGTGATGAGGAATACAAGCGTTCCTTGTCTACCCTCTTCGACATCGCCTCCAAATGGTTAAATCGTACTCTCGACACAGCCGCTAGCCTTGAGGATATGCCGACGCTCAGCACGTTCATTCAGGACCCCACCCCGGAAAAACATGTGCACCAGGCTCTCATCAATATCCGTACTCTATGTGAGCGGCTTGCGGGCGGAGAGTCCCTGGACGAGTTGTTTGCTAAATTTCGAATCTGCGCTCTCGACGTCAAAGAGGACAAGGATCTCAAGGCATGGTTTGATGGCGTCTTTACTCACGTGTGCAACGGTCTGGAACATCCCGGCTATGCTCGCAGTAAGGAAGCCCAGTCGTTTCAAGAACGGCTCGAGTGTGATTGGGAAGCACTCATTGATAAGAACTCGGATCTAGCCCAGAAGTGGAAAACCGATCTCGACAACCTGCGAGAGGAACTCTACAAGTTCCAGCGGGCGTTTAGGGATGACCCTGATGTTCGTCGTGCCAAGGAGGCGCACACCAAGTTTATGCGGGACGTGGAGCAAAACGTGGTCACTAGTGGGGGGCTCGGCTTGCAATTTGCGCTGGAACAAGCGTCGTGGTTCTGGCAAGATTTGTTCAACGTATATACGCAGCGTATTCTCCTCATGATGAAGAACATTCCAATTCCTCGGTGAGTTTTCTGTCGGCAAGATGATCGCGTAGTCTGACGGAATACAGGACTGAATATGTTGATCGCGAGGTTGAATTCGTGCTTGAGAACCTCGATATTTCCTCTCTGAATCTTTTGCCGGGCCACGCGTACATTCGCAATATCACAGACATTGAGATCACGGCGCCCGGCGAGAGTCGGGGTACCACAAAGACCGCGTTTGGCACACTTACCCATATCCGACTTCAAGCTATCCAGCTCGCGCTCAAGGATGTTTCCTTCTTCTATAGGGACAAGATGGCTACTGTCGGCCCGGCAGACTTTACCGGCATCATGCAGTTCAAGCTTCCTACCCAAGGCCTCAATGTCGACTTTAAGTTTAGGTTGATTCCAAACACCGAACAAGGTCTCATCGAGCGCGAGGAAAGCAAGCGCTTCTTCAAAATCGAGCGTATCGACGTCAAGTTGGCCGACGACATTGGGTTCGACATCAAGGAATCCAACCATCCCGTCATCGCGTCCGTGTTCAAGCCCGTACTTGTGCACCGATTCCGAGATGCCGTCGAACGCACGCTCGAAGAACACATTCGGGCTGCGTTTGACTTTTCGGACGCAATCGCATTTGACACGTGCAAACGCGCCGAGGTGTTTGCCGATGCGGGACTTGATTCTGGCGCGTCGTTTGCTGCTGCCATCTGGAGCGAGATCGGACACCTCCGGAAACTCGAGGGTGGTGTGTTGAGTGGGTGGAAAGCGACGAGCACGGGTATCGTCAAGGAAGGGCGCGAAGGTGAACCGACGCTCGCGTTGGGTGCGGAACCGCAGATTCTGGCGGGAGAGAAACGTGGTCCACTCGGGTACGGTTCGGAGTCGATCCAGTCTGAGATGGAGGTTGTTCAGCCCGCGCGGGTTCCTGGGATGGAGTTGCCCGAGGTTTCGGCGGACGTGGTGGAGCGTGTGAGGGGGGCGAGCGAGGAGGGGAAGAGGCGGGTGAAGACGTTCAAGGAGAGCGTACGGCACAAGGTGGCAGAGGAAAAGGCGCGCGAGGGGTGGAAGAGTGCCGCGTTTGATATCGTCGTGTGACTCTGAGATGGCTCTTTTTTTTAGATCTCGTCTTTGTAGTTGTACGTTGTCAGGGCCCATTTGGGTAGGGAAATGTGCCACTGCCATAACTTGGCTATAATTCTTTTCTTTTCGCGCCTTTCTGTCGGTCTCACACATTATTTATGTCGTCACAGAGAGATCTGCGTCTTTTCTTCCTCTCCTGCCATTCATTTATGCCGTCCGACATAACACCCACTCACAGTCCACATCGAACGTACGGCAACCACGCTCGATCCCTGCCCAAAGGTGGGATCCTTTTCAGAGTCACCGCTTCTTAGAATCATCCAATTATGTATGCACGAGACTGCGGTTCCTCACAAGCGCGTTGCGCCGCTAGAACGTTGCAAGAAGCCAGTCAGCCACGTGTAAACAACACCATCCTGACCTTGTCAACACCGTAACATGGGGCCACCTGGGTATGCCAACCTGTATTTGTCACTCATCAATTTATCCTGAGGCGTCTGCAGCTCTTTAGATTCAAATCTACATGTCAATTCTGCCAACCTGCCCAATCTTACCGGAAAGCTTAGGCTACTCCGCATAGTTGCCGCAGGCTCCTCAGGTGTCGTGTATCGTTGTCTATATGGAGGGACCATGGAGGTGTGCACGTTTGCACCCAAGCTTAGCATTTAGTTTATGTTCCATTTTTTCAGGTTGCAGTCAAGACGGTTACCTTTCCACCGAACTCTGGCCCCACTGAAAAAGAGCAGTTCATGCGAGTAAGCAGGTGCACTATATCCTCCACGTTTTGGTTTTATTCACTCGCGTTGTAAATCTAGAAAGTGGAACAAAGTCTTCGACTATGGAGGAGATTACAGCATCCCAACATTGCACCTTTTCTGGGGATAGCATATGACAAAGATTTCGGGTCTGATTATCCTTCCATGGTTTTAGTATGGATGAAAAATGGATCACTCCTCGAGTACGTCAGACAACATGGAACCAAGCTTTCAATAGTGGATCGTCTCCGACTTGTGCGTATTTACCGTTTGGTCTCGATTCGATTGACCGATGGACGTTACAGATCCAAGGAACAGTTTCCGGACTTGCTTATTGTATGCCTTCCGAATTTAGTTCGCCGTCACCCTCAAGATGACCTTCTTCTCAGTACACTCCCAAGGGATTATCCATGGGAATTTTCATCCCGTCCGTCGTGTTATCCGATTGTGATTCTGAGTCTCCAGTTTAATCAATGTTTATAGGGCAATGTTTTGATTGATGAAGAACAAAATGCATGTCTCACTGACTTTGGATTCGGTCTATCTCTCTTTCCCATGCAGGACCAACTGGCGTATATTTGGACCGATGACATCCGCCCTAGCGGGCCGATTTGGGTTGCACCAGAGCTACTCTTCCCAGAATCGTACCCGAACCTCAAGCTAGAAGCTACGTTCAAGAGCGACGTTTATTCCCTTGGTAGTATCATCCTCTGTGTATGTCGCCTTTGGCTACCTCCATACGACTTACTCAGCTCGATTGGGTACCCAGGTTCTTTCAGGGCAGCAACCTTGGCGGAGCAGAGGGGAAGCCGAAAACGAAGTAAAGAAATTCCACAACCCGCCCCGCCCAATGTGGCCTGTGAATATGCCAGACGATGTTTGGGACTTCATTGAACGGTGTTGGTCCCCACGAGATCCACAAAGCCGACCATCAGTCAAGGAAGTATTGTCGTTCTCTACCGATAAACTCGAGCAGTTGTTACAACCGAAGTAAGTCAACGTATGGTTCACTTTTCATACATACCTTGACGCCTGATTATAGTTCTGCATCTGATATTAACGTCGTGCTGTTTGGTGCCCTCGGGTCGGGAAAGAGTTCGATCATAAATCTTTTTGCCGAGAAAGAGATCGCAGAGACGTCCTCGAGTGTATCACCTTGCACCAAGCGACCAAGATGGTATCGAATTTCCATGGATGGGACCAAGTTTCGACTATGGGATACGATGGGATTCTTCCCTGCACACGAGGGCTCCAGAACCACTCATCTTTTACCATATGAACACGCTCACGCCGTCTTACGAAATCTCCCTGATGGGGTCAACCTCATCCTCCTCTGTGTGGACAAGGGCATAGTCACACCCTCTCTCCGTCGTCTCTACTGGTTTATCAACCGGTTTTTGTTTGGCGGTCGTGCCCCGATAGCTTTTGTCGTCACCCACCTGGATACGCCTGACAAAGAGTGGTGGAAATGCAATAAAGGTGATATCGCCGGACGAACCAGTATTCCTATTGAGGCCATTCCTCATGTGTGCGTCACCGCGGTTCAGGCTGACCATCAATCCAAACATGTGCTGAAGGAACTTTTACAAACTTATGCCACCACTGTCGCCCCGATCCCTTTACGTCCTACCGACATTTCGTCCTTTAGTGCTTCCGATCTTGCTACCCACTGCAAATTGAGTAACTGGGATGCTGCGGCGCTGGTAGAGAAGTTCACAAAACCCTTTCGCCCCTTCGAGGTTGTCTTCTTTCGAGGATCTGGGATGGGGACTGGCACTATTATTGATCTCATCGCAGGATATCCCGTTTCGGAGACCAGTCCTCGTTCGTATAAGATCAACACAGGGTTGCAACAATTCCGCATTTGGGACGTCCTAGATACGCACCAAGATGCCGATACTAGCGACACGCACACGGAGTATCTGGAGAATGCCCGCCAACTGATCCGCCGCTTGTCTGGCGAGGGAGGCATTGACCTGCTCGTTTTTTGCAAGAGACACGGAAGGCTTGATTCAGAAGAACTGAACCGTTTTAAACTGTTCAAAGGGCTCCTTTCGCAGGGGCAACCTCCGGTAGCGATCATCTTCACTGAGGTTGATACGTCGGATTCTGTGAATTGGCAGAAAACCAACGGGGACGTATTCAAGTCCGCAGGCTGGGACGTGATCGGTCACTCATGCATTCCGCCGCTCACGAACCACGATTGGGACGACGCCCAACTCGACCGTGGTCTGCTGAAATCTAGACTGTCTATTGAAACCATGCTCGAAGATTGCGTTTCTTCTCAAAGCACTTGGCTTTCCTGGGTCGGAGCAAAAGCGATCGCCGTGAAGCATGTTTTGTGGCAGAATATGAGTATCAAGATTCTCATGGGTCGTTATGGGCTGTTCAAGGAGCAGGCTGATTGACATAGGATCCGGTCTTGTTTATTTAAGTTCTTGGCATTCTGGTTCGTATGCTGTCTACGGACTAGGTTGAGGTGCATGGCTAGAGTTGAGCATAGCAGAATCGTTGGTCGTTTATATGTATACCCTTGATCATAGTACCGTATTTATACTGAGTTTGCATCCAAACGCAATCTTCACTCTACCGCCATCATCGATCATCTCTGCATCACTACCAACATCGTCCAAGTATTCGACTTCCGATATTCTAATTTTTTTTACCAGCCATTAGCTCGTCCCATTACTCGCATACCCAAGATCTCGTCTGAGATTACATTTGAACATTGGTCCTGTGGCAAGGGTAACTGACTGGTACAGCACACAAAAGGTGGTCGGGCACTCATTAAAATGTATATGACCAGTCGCAGGTCGATAAATTTTGATTGAAAGAGATGGCAACAACTGGACGGTCTAACTTTAACCAGGCTTCGGATGGTCACTGGCCAAGACTGTCAGTCCAATACAACTGCGCGATGGCACTGTCTGTCTATCCACATCAGGAGCGTTTATGAGGTTAGGGTAAATTACTTGCTTGCGGTCATTGACTTTTCGCACGTCGCTGCTTGTTTTGTCGATAAGCCATCACCCGTGACTTTTGCAGGTTAGGTTCGGATGTTCGTATATCTTACGACCACCGCCAGCAGGGATGGGAACGACATGGATTCCCCACGTGCTAAACAATAAATATCATGTACAAGAACCCAAACAAAAAAAAAGTTGGCCATTCAACAAGTCCATGGTGCGATTTCGGCGAAGTGACATATCATGCATATCTCCCAAGCTTAGCCCTTGTTTCATTCTCTAGCTTCGTTTGATCTGGAAACGATGTCTGCGCGCACGTAGTTGTTGTAAATTTCCTCCGATGTCAACAACGTGTCTGTGCTCGCGCTGGTGGGATACAGGAAAGCGGAGAGCGGCTGCAAAGTGGCATTTTTTTAATACCGAAAAAAAGGAACACAATAAAAAATATTGTCCCACCTCGTGAAACTCGATGAATGCGGCGGCTGTAAAGGGAACGGTCATTGGTGCCCAGTATCAAGACGAACGTCAACTTACAGTGAGGAATGTAACCATCACCTTGAAATCCAGTGCCGCCGTGGATCTTCTTCCTGTACCCCTTGATGTCCGTGTGGTTGTTGGTGTAAAGCATCAAGCCAGCCTCTAGGGGAAAAGGGGGGAAATTCTATTCAAAAAGATCCACACAGAATGAACGCGCAGCCCTCACGGTTCGAATCAAACCCAACGGCAAGGCCAGACTTGTCTGAAGAGAGCTTTAATACGGGGTTGTTGCGAATGGTCAGTATATCGTTGACGAGATCGAGCCCGTCTGTAAACTCGGCGACGGGAATCCTGTGAGGGGAAGCAAGCTTGAGGTCGGACCGGGGTCTCAGTAAATAATAATCGTCTAGCGGGAGGAAGTAGATGAGCACCGGATAGCGTCAAGCACCGAGGGAGCAATGAGTTGACGTACCATATCCAACCCCAGGTAATAGGTCCCCCATTCGCTTGTTGTCGTGCATATGTGCACCACTGCCATTGTCTGCCTCCGCTACGGAGATGTACCGTCCACTAGACAAAAAATTGGGCTGCAGCTCAGCGACGTGACTTGCCTGATGAGATAGCGATGAAACTAAGCTCGGAGGGAGAGACAGCGTGGACGAAAGGCGTGATTCACCTCGATGGTTAGATTGTGGTTCAAAACCCTGTGTTTCTTCACCCTCATGCAAACTGGCATCGAGGTTGAAACCCCAGTGCTGCCAGGCACAGTATGATAAATATAGCGTATACACAAGGCTGGTCAATAGCACGTACTTGTGTCAAGTTGATAGGTGTCACCTTCTTTTGAGCGTGAGGTAAGTCGACAAGTTTCGCACGATAAATGATAACGATGCTGCCCAGTTCCTTGTGCAAAGCGGTCCCAAGTTCCAGCTTCTCTGGCGGAAGCAATGCGACGAGGACCTCCAAATACAGTGTTCCACTGTACCCCTGATCGCCATCAAGTGATGTCAGAGAGAAGATGGCCACGCTCGCATCCGTTTTCGCAGCGAAGGACTCTACTTCCGCCTTAGTGAAGAGTGTCGCGTCATCCAACCTCTCCAGCACGTGCCAGGCAGCGAAATCGAACCCTGTTGGTCCACCGTGAAGAGACACTCCCGAACTTTCTGTTTGTCCACACATGTAGGATCGAATTTATTGAAGTATCAGAATGCGTACGTACCGTTTGGCAGCGCTTCGAAAGAGGATGTGATGCCGCTCTTTTCGACGACATGCGTTCCGACGGGCACGCGGTTGACATACCTCCCAATGATGGAGTTGGTGTACTTGACCGTGCTGTGATCCTCTGGATTTTCCGGGCCGATCACGATATCGTGTGTCTGAAAAGTAAAGGGAATGTCAGCTGGCCAAGTCAAACCGTTCAGTATAATCTGTGACTAAATACGTACTTTTCCACCGACTTGAACAATGATCCTATGGATGGTGACGCCATGGGGAAGGATCTAAAACGAAAGATGAAACTATCATTCCCACGGTATGACTCATTGGTGCTTACTTCGACAGCCAGCGTTGGCGTGAGCGAGCCTGGAAGGGTAAGCAGGACAGGTCTGTATGAGTCGGACATGCAAGTTTTATTATTCAGTAGCAAGTTTAGTAGGGATCCGCTGCTGAACTCGAAGAGTGTATCGTTATCACTCGGAATCGCGACTTCTTGGAATCTTATCTTATCTTTTGTCCGACTGGAGCAGCCTCATTTCCATTGAAATAATAGATAAGCAATGCCCCGATTCCAGTATCGTGTCAAATAGTAAATCACAACTGGATATCGGGGAAGTAAAATGGAGACAGACCGACGGGCGACACATCGCACCACTACCTGGCTTATTAACCTCCTTTAATACACCTTCTAAATCTCGCTCCGGCACGAAGCTGGCCATCATTTTGGCAGCGAAACTGTCAATTCGAGCCTCATCCACCAACAATATGACGCACCCTCCCATTCCGCTCCTGTATTTGATCGAGGCATACCAGTGACGTCTGCCCGTGTATTGATAAGAGAGTGTAACCAGACTAGTGATATGGCCCCCATATGCACCTGCTGCGAGGGCGAGTTTGACTAGCTCATTGACTTCCGGGAAAGGCGGTCAAATACCTTAGCAGGGAACTCCTCTCCCTTTTCCTCCGCCTTCTTACGAACTTTCGTAGCTTCTTTCGCCGTGCGCAACTGGCGACTGTGGTCGATTTACCTCCACTCTTGAGGTGACGCCATACATAGCTATGAAAAAGATCTTTTCGGGTCTGATCTTGCCAAACAACAGGTCGAAGTATGAGAATATGGATGTGAATATCTGTTCTTCAGACATGCGAAAATGGGCATGCGATACAAGCCTATAGTGTGTTGAGAATGTTAGCAGTCAATCGAGAGGATCAGGCCATACAGTTATGATGATCCCATTGAAGTCGAGGTATAGGTTATCTAAGTGACGAGTGGGCAAATGAGGCATTAAAACGATCCAAATGGCGTCACCGAATTCCAGAATCTTGTTCTCTGCATCACAAAAATAGTCAAATTCTGCTTTGCCCTACCGTGACCGACCATATGCGACACCATGTCACAGCCGCGACTCCCGTCTAGGGAGATTATGTCATAAACGCGTCACGTTGAGCAGCGCCGTTCA